>JAJAGP010001617.1:0-115463 GCA_025084515.1 Ancistrus triradiatus | reverse complement strand
ATGCTTTGGGGCTGTTTTTCTGCAGAGGGGACAGGACGACTGATCTGTGTTAAGGGAAGAATGAACGGGGCCATGTATCGTGAGATTTTAAGCCAAAACCTCCTTCCATCAGTGAGAGCAATGAAGATGGAACGTGGCTGGGTCTTCCAGCATGACAATGATCCCAAACACACCGCTCGGGCAACGAAGGAGTGGCTCCGTAAAAAGCATCTCAAGGTCCTGGAGTGGCCTAGCCAGTCTCCAGACCTCAACCCCATAGAACACTTGTGGAGGGAGTTGAAAGTCCTTGTTGCCCCAAAACATCACTGCTCTAGAGGAGATCTGCATGGAGGAATGGGCCAAAATACCAGCTACAGTGTGTGCCAACCTGATGAAGACTTACAGGAAATGTTTTACCTCTGTCATTGACAACAAAGATTATGTTATAAAGTATTAAGCTGAACTTTTGTTATTGACCAAATACTTATTTTCCACCATGATTTACAATTAATTTCTTTAAAAATCCTACAATGTGATTTCCTGGATTTTTTTTCTCATTTTGTCTCTCATAGTTGAAGTGTACCTATGATGGAAATTACAGACCTCTCTCAACTTTCTAAGAAGGAGAACTTGCACAATCAGTGGCTGATCAAATACTTTTTTGCCCCACTGTATTGACACTTTATAGACTGCATAAATACAGTAAGTGATTTACTTTGATTTTTTTTAATTATTTTTTTATTTACTGTATTTTAAATCTAAGAATATTAATACAAATGTATAGTTTTCTATAAACAACTAATATTATTTTATGATATAAAAATAAATAAATAAAAATAACACACATATATATATATTGTAATATTAATCATTTTTTAAATAATTATTGAAAAAATAAATATAGATTAAACATATTAAAAATATATTATGAACATTAATTCATATTTATACAATATATTAACAAGAAATGTATAATGTATTAAACATAAAGATATTGTCATTACATATTTGTAATATAATCTTTAAAACATATATTAAAAACTCAATTCTTAAAAATTACAAAATTTTAAAACTATCTTTATTATATATATTATAATAGATTTAAAATATTATTAATGTTTTCTATGATGTGAAAGTAATTATATTATATTATTAATTTTATTAGAATAATATTTAAAAAATAATCTAAATAAAATAATCAAATTCTTAAAATTAAATTACAAAATGTATATAAATATTATATTAATAATATGTGAAATTATTTAAACAATAATATAAAATGGAACTGAAATGTCTTTCATAGAAGTATTACTATAAATTATTAAGAATTTAAAATATATAGTTTAATTAAAAAATAATTATTTAATTACTGAAAATCCATATAAATTATTAATATAAACAAATTATTAATATAAAGCATAATGTTTAAAATATTTAAACTATATCTTCATATAAATTAATTCATAATAGACTAAAATATTACAAATATGAAAATGAATTTATAATACTATGACATATAAATAATAAATGAATAATATATTACAGTGTTTCTTCAAATAACTTGTGAAATTATCTTACAAAGGTGTATAAATATTAAATTATTACTCTATTTAAAAACATTATAAATTACAATTTACATGGTAAAATAAATTTCAATATTACAGAAATATATTTTTTAAATAGTAAAAACATATATATTAGGAATATTTTACAAATAATTTGATTTAAAATAATGATTTATTTAATTATAAAATGTATGCATATATAGGTTTGGCCAATGAAACTTGGATAAATAAATATACTATTAATGTATCAATAAATATACTATTAAGTCTGTTTTTTTAATTCACAAGATTTTTTTTGCAGTAAAAATGTTTTGTGTGTTTGTGAGTGTATTTCTGTGTATTTGTATGGAACCCCACAGCGATATCAATACGTGAAAAATCCTCTCATACAAAAGTGATTTTTAGACAAAATAAAGTTACATCTGGAAACCCTAAAAGACCGAGTTAATCTGTTTAACGTTACCGATTTTAAATGTGGGACTAATTTAAGGTTCAGGGTTAGAAAATATAAAATTTGCAGGAATACCCAGTGGAAAGGACGTCCTTACAAAGATAGTAATGCGATGTTTACGTGTGTGCGTGTGAAAAATATCGAGAGACTGAGTGTGCGCGCGCGCGGTATAAGTTGCTGATGCTGAATGATGGAGGAATTGAGAAATAAGTGGCTGAAAAAAATGAGGAAAAAAAAAACGGAGAAAACGGGAAAAAAGACTGAAAAAGCCGCTCACCTGCTGCCAGTTCTCCTCCAGGGACGGCATGGCGGAGAAATAGCCGGTGTCGTGGACGAGCTGCAGCTCCTGGAAGATGCTGTAGTTGGCCAGAACGTCCATGATGCTCCTGATAAAAAAAAAATGTAACGGTTGTCGCCACAAAATCCTTCCCGAATCTCCTCACAGGATGCTGACGGCGGCGCTCGACATGCCGAAACGCCTCAGAATTTTCCCGGCTGGCGAGTTTCAAGTGAAATTAGGCGCAGAAAATGCAGAAAAGTTCTGAGGAAAAACTGAGGCGAGAAAAAGCGAGAGACCGGCGGTTTGCCGAGACACGGCTCGCGCACCTGTCACTCAGTTCAGTGCGTGACCATATAAGGTAAAAATAGGGGTGGAGACCGTTTAAGCCGCTCAGTGGGCGGGAACGGGCTCAGATTTTTCAGAAGCGGATTAGCTGGTCGCGCTGTCAGTCAGAGAAATGAGTCTATGGCTTGGTTAATAAGAAAAACTCGCTGTAGCAGGTTCATCGAGTTCATACACACTGTATGTTTCTGAGGTAAAATATTTTTTTAATCGAATTATTTCAGTTTAAAACACCCCTACATATCTGAGCTCAATAGCAAATAATTAGTATTTTCATCTTCCCTGTTGATTCTGTTGATTCTCCATGTATTGATTAAAACACCCCTAAATGTCTTAGCTCAATCACAAATAGTTGGCATTTTTCTTTTTTTCTAAAAAATAACCAATAAATACTAGACAAAATCTTTCAGAGGGATATCCTCATTATGTTTCTAATGTAAAATTTTCTTAAAAGTTGAATTATTTCAGTTTATTCCTCATGTATTGATGAAAACACCCCTAAATGTCTTAGCTCAATAGCAAATAATTAGTATTTTCATTTATTTCCTAAAACTAACTAAATGCCTAAAACACCATTAAATGTCTGTGATCAATAGCAAATAATTAACATTTTACTTTTTTTCCCTAAAAATATTCAATGAATACTAGACAGTGTCTTTTGGATAAATAGCATCTGTATGTTTCTGAGGTAAAATTTTCTTAAAAATCACATTATTTCAGTTTATTCTCCATGTATTGATTAAAACACCCCTAAATGTCTGAGCTCAACAGCAAGTAATTAGTATTTTTCCCTAAAAATAACCAATGAATACTAAACAACATTTTCCACAGGGATATCCTTATATATTTTTTAATCTTTAATGCCCTTTAACACCTTTCTAACTTCATACACATTGCTCATAACTGACCTCAGAAAGAGTGATGTGATAATTTCAGTGATTCTGCCATTAGAATGTCTGTAAAAATGCAAAAAAAAGAGTAAGTTCCAGTTCTGTGGTGGAGAATCCATTTCTGCGCTTAAACCTTGAGGTGGATGGGCTACATTTTGAGATTTTTGGTCAGAATTTGGTGACACCTTCAATCTATGGACTTGACCCACTGCAGTTTGAACTGGCGGAGTGGTAGTGGTAGGTTTTCATGACAAATCTGCTCTTTTCTCCTCTGGACAAATCTTCGTGCTCCCTATTAAAAGGCTGCTCTTAACAAAGCGTCCGATGGCGGTAGGTGTTAATAGGTGATTAATTGATTGTACACCAAGCCTAATTGGCACCAGACTGGTGGTCTGGATGGCTGAAAAGACAAGTTCTGAGTGAATCAAGAACCCGTGCATTATTGATCGTAATTTAATTATTCATTTGCCCACATCTCGGGTTAGGAACGTGGCCTAAACTGCTGAATATCGATGAGCTAAGTACAGCAGCGCGTCTTGCTTATACTAATAGGGCTAAATGGACGGCGGGGAAAACAGGATAACTCGTTTGCGTTTTGGAGAGAGTGATCAGTCACACCTGGCAGCCTGCCCCAAAACCACTCAGTCGAGCACACTGGATTGATGTGCTTCTTCCCATACGGGACGTAACATGACACCTATCATGATCCATAAATCCTGCTGGGTCTGTGCAGTCCGAACGGGTGTTTATGCTTTTAAAGGCGTGGAAATAACATGAGCTACGAGCACAATCACACAGACTTCAAGCATGTAACGAGATAAGCGGATCCTATAAAGCAAAGCATACCCCCCCCTTCTACGCACCCTCCCCCTTTTTTGCGTCCCTTCATCCGGAAAGCAAACGAGGAGAAATAGCGGAACGGGGCTCGCACTTGCTGATGAATTATTCATATTACTGGTGGAAGAGGAAGGGCTTGTGCACTCCAGCTTCTTTCATCTGCTACCTGTGTGGAATCAGAGCCGAGGGAATCTTCGGAATACCTCAGCAAATTTTATATAAGGGACTCGAGAGCTAATGGACGTTGTGAACAATTGTTGAGATTCTGAAGGTTGAACGCACCGAAGATCTAAGCTAAATATGAGTCTAGGGTTCGTGTACCTCGGGTTTCTTTCAATAGCACCAATATTTACTTGGACTGGTGTGAAGAGCCTATCCCGGAATTCACTCACCGCATGGGAAACTGTGCACCAGTCTATCACCCAGAGCTTGGAAGGCATCCCCATTTCAGACATGAACAATTACAGTATGCTTGGAAGGCCAATCCACTCAGAAGTGAATCAGTGAATCAAATCTCAGTCATGATGAAACGATTCACAAATCGAATTGTTTGATCAAGACTGAGATTTGATTCTCTGTCATTATTGGGTTAGTATTTGAACGAGTGATTAATTTAAACCATGACTGAGATTTGATCCTTTCTCATTCAGTGATTCATTATTTGATTCAATGAAACATTTGATCATGACCGAGATTTGATTTTCGTGCTTCATTGGGTCAGTTTTTGAAAAAGTGAGTAATTTGAGCATGACTGTCATTTGATTCTCTGTTATTCAGTGAGTAGGTGTTTGATTAAATGAATCTTTTGGTCATGAATGAGATTTGATTCCCTGTCATTCAGTGAGTCAAGGTTTGAATCATTGAATCCCTTGGTCATGACTAATATTTGATTCTCCGTCATTCATTGGATCAGTTTTTGAAGAGTGAATCATTTGTTTATGACTGAGATTTGATTCCATCTCATTCATTGGATCAGTGTTTGATTCAATGAATTATTTGGTCATGATAGATCAACAACGAAGACACGGTTACCAACACCAGACCCTCTGCAGATCTACAACCCCTCAAACTCACCTCCACAGGTGTCTACACTGCACTGAGCAGGGTTAATGCACACAAGGCTGTTGGCCCTGATGGCATTCCTGGCTGTGTGCTGAGAGCATGTGCGGAGCAGCTCACTAGAGTTTTCACGGATATCTTCAACCTGTCCCTCATCCAGGCATCTGTACCAACATGCCTCAAATCCACATTCATCATACCAGTACAGAAACACTTCAACCCAACGTGCCTCAATGCCTTAATGACTATCGCCCTATGGCACTCACACCCATCATTATGAAGTGCTTTGAACGGCTGGTCTTGGCACAACTGAAGAACTGCCTTCCACCTACACTGGACCCACCCCCATTTGCATACCGTAGCAATAGGAGCACAGAGGATGCAGTTTCCTTCTCGCAACATTCTGTGCTGTCACATCTGGACAACAAAAATACTTGCTGTTTGTTCAGTTCAGTGTTTAACACTGTAATCCCTGCCAAGTTATTCACTAAACTTGCAGATCTGGGCATTGACTCCTCCCTCTGTTACTGGATCAATGACTTTCTGACCAACAGACCTCAACATGTTTGGTCAGGCCGCACTCACTCCAACACCATAACACTCAACACAGGTGTGCCACAGGACTGTGCCCTGAGTCTGTATTTCTACTCCCTCTTCACTCATGACTGCAGGACTGTTAATGAAACCAACTCCATGATCAAGTTTGCTGATGACATCACAGTGATTGGCCGCCTTAGCAACAATGATGAGACAGCCTACAGAGAGGAAGTGGAGAATCTGACCTCATGGTGTGCTGACAGCAACCTGGTTCTAAACACCAATAAAACGAAAGAACTCATTGTAGACTTCAGGAAGGAGAAAGGTGACACACAAGACCCCATCTACATATGCGGTATGGCTGTTGAACGTGTTGCAAGTTCCTGAGACTAGACATATCTGAGGACCTGTCCTGGGCCACCAACACCTCCAGTCTTGTCAAGAAGACTCACCAGCGTCTCTTTCTTTTTTAGAACACTGGGGAGACTACACCTGTCCCCAGCCATTCTAGTGAACTTCTATCACTGTGTGATCGAGAGTATCCTGTCCAGCTGTATCACTGTATGGAAACTGCACTGTCGCAGACCGTAAGTCACTACAGCGAGTGGTAAAAATGGCTCAGAAAATCACAGAGATCCCACTTCCATCAGTTGAGGACATCCAAAAGAATCGCTGCTGGCGGAGAGCACGCAGTATTCTTAAAGACTTCTCCCACCCGGCTCGTAGTCTCTTTGCCACCTTGCCCTCAGGCAGACGCTTCAGGAGCCTCCGGACCAGGACAAGTAGATTGAGGAACAGCTTCTTCCCCAGAGCTGTCTCCTTACTGAACTCTGTCCACCGGTAACACTCGCATATCTACATTGTGCATAATGACTGCACTCCATTCTCCAGGATCATATAAAAGTATATTACATTACTTTTAAAGTGTACATAGCTGTATATTTGTATATCCTTGAGATATTCTGCATATACTGTACATACATAGTTATGCACATCCATCCCTTCCATTATAATTTAAATTATAAATGATTCAATCTGTATATATGTCTATAATGTTCATAGCCAATAGCCTACATATGCACATACTGCATCTATTGTACAATCCGCACATTCTGCTTTGCACTTCTGGTTAGATGCTAAACTACATTTCGTTGCATTGTACCTGTACATGTGTAACGACAATAAAGCTGAATCTAATCTAATCTAATCTAATGATTGAGATTTGATTCTCTCTCTCTTTCATTAGGTCAGTGTATGAATCAATGAAGCGTTTGTTCATGAGTGAGATTTGGTTCTCTGTCCTTTATTGGGTTTTTTGAAGCAGTGATTCCTTTGGTTGTGACAGAGATTTGATCATCTTTCATTTATCAATTGTTTGAATCATTGTTTGAATCAATGAGTCAGATTTGATCCTTTCTCATTCAGTGATTCAGTGTTTGATTCAGGATTTGATTCTCTGTTATTCATTGGGTCAGTTTTTCAATCAATGAATCATGACTGAGATTTAATTTTCTCTCATTCATTGGGTCAGTTTTTGAAGCAATGATTTATTTGGTTATGACCGAGATTTGATTCCCTGTCATTCAATGAGTCAGTGTTTGAATCAGTGAATCACTTGGTCATGACTGAGATTTGATTTACCCCATTCATTGGGTCAGTTTTTGAAGAAATTAATAATTTGGTTATCACTGAACATCGATTCTATTTCATTCAGTGAATCATTGTTAGATTTAGTAAATCGTT
This sequence comes from Ancistrus triradiatus, assembly GCA_025084515.1. Classification (NCBI taxonomy): domain Eukaryota; kingdom Metazoa; phylum Chordata; class Actinopteri; order Siluriformes; family Loricariidae; genus Ancistrus; species Ancistrus triradiatus. The sequence goes on along the minus strand of JAJAGP010001617.1, from coordinate 107,780 downwards.
TGGTCATGACCGACATTTGATTCTCCATCATATATTGAGTCAGTTTTTGAAGCAGTGATTTATTTGGTCTTGACTGTGATTTGATTCTCCCTCATTCACTAGGTCAGAGTTTGATTCATTTAATTGTTTTGTAATGCCTAAGATTTGATTCCCTGTCATTCATTGGGTCAGTGTTTGAATCAATTAATCATTTGGTTATCACTGAGCTTTGATTCTGTTTTATTCAGTGACTCATTGTTTGATTCAATTAGTGATTTGTTCATGACCGAGATTTGATTCTTCTTCATTCATTGAGTCATTGTTTGAATCAAAGAATCATTTTGTTATGACTGAGGTTTGGTCCACTCTCATTTATTGAGTTTGTGTTTGAATTGATGAAACTTTTGGTCACAACTGAAATTTGACTCACCATCCCTACTTGGGTTTTTTGAATCAGTGATTTGTTTGGTTGTGACAGAGATTTGATACTCTGTCATTTGTGATTCATTGTTTGATTCAATGAAATGTTTTGGTCATGACTGAGCCTTGATTACTTGCCATTCATTGGGTCAGTGTTTGCATCAAAGAACCGTTTGGTCATGATCGAGACTTGGTCATCTTTCATTTATCGAGTCATTGTTTGAATCATTGAGTCAGATTTGATCCTTTCTCATCCAGTGCTTCAGTGTTTGATTCAACAAATCATTTGGTCATGACTAAGGTTTGATATTCTCTCATTCATTGGATCCGTGTTTGAATGAGTGATTAGTTTGGTCATGACCGAGATTTGATTCTCCATCATTTGTTGGGTTTGACTCAATGAATCGTTTGGTCTTGACCAAGATTTGATGCTCCCTCATTCATTGGGTCAGTTTTTTGAAGCATTGATTAGTTTGCTCATGACTGAGATACGATTCTCCCTCATTCATTAGGTCAGTGTTTGGATCAGTGAATTCATTACATCCTCCCTGAAGTACAAGGACGTTTCAAATTTATGCACAAAGCTAAAGTTGGGTGGTGGTCTGTGGTCGGTGGTCCAGCAGGACCTCAATCCTAAACATACGTCGGCATGATTCACCAGATGAACCCCCCCAATCTGTGGTAAGCTGAAGAGACATGAAGAGTCCATGAGGGAGGAGCTTTGAGCCTGGAGGATCTGGGACGCTGCATGTGATTGTAGCGCGAGGTGTAATCGCATTATTCTGCTCTGGCAGCCCTGGCCCTCTGCCCTGGCACCAGGCTTTCCACATGGCGCTGTGGCGGGAGAGCTCTGCCTCTTACCCGAGGAGAAGGTTCAGATTCCTCACTCATCACTGGGTCCAGATTACCCCCATAAAATTAGCTTTTAGCGTAGGGTGAGCGCGGTAATGCTGCATGTGCCAGAACATGACCACAGAGTGAACCTATTAGTTTCACCTCGGAGCTTTTGCACAGAATTCACGATGAATCCTGATTGGTCGATCCGCCTCTCTGTCATTTGCAGTTCCAGGTCGAGGCATGGTCTTTTGTCATGGTGGGAGAAAAGGTGGAGAGGAGAAAAGGTTCTGAGACCTTCAGGGCGTTCAACCATTTCACCCTAGGGCTCCGAAAAATCGAACAGAGGTTCGAGGAATAGAAACATACTGCTGTGTTATTGTAAATAAAACCTACCAATAAAAAAAGCTTGGTACTTTATGAAAACTTTATCGGACTCTACTTTGTTTGCCAACCCACCTGGACGCGGAATTATATAAAATGTTGTGATTTGGCTCTGCTGCCATACAAAGCCCACCCCTTCAGGTCACCTGAAGGGTGTTAACAAATGCTAATAAAATACCGAATAAATGCTAATAAAATAATAACAAATACTAACAAATACCAACAATACTAAAAGTACTGACCAAATACTAATAATAATAAACATCACTACTAAACACTACTAACAACACTACTAACACTACTAATAATACTAAACAACACTAACAATGCTAACTAGCTAATACTAATAATATACTAACAAATAATAATAAAGTACTGATCAAATACCAAATAAATTACTAGCAAATACTAATAAAATCCTATCAAATGCTAATAAAGTACAGACCAAATACTTGTGAAGTACTGATAAATACTAATTAATTCCTAACAAATGCTAACAAATACTAATAAAATGCTAACAAACACAAACAATACTAACAAATACAAAAAATGCTAACAAATACTATTAAAATACTTAAATATAAATATAAATACTAAATATATTAGTTTTTTTGTATGTGATCTGTATTCTCTTTTTTCTTTCTTTTTATTTGTCTGAACGTCTATAATCTTGATTATGACATTTGATCCTCACTCAGGGACTGCAGCTAGTCAGAGGCAGGATCTGACCCCTGGGTGTCCCACAGGTCCACAGTCTGCCCTAACCAGGCCCCTCTACTGTTGTTGGTGAACCTCCAAGCCTCCCAGCATTACGCTTATGGCATTACGCTTGTGTAACAAACACTGAACAGTAAACGGTCCGTACGAGTCTGTAGGAACCTCTCACGGTTCCACGGGGGCCACACGCCAGGGCTCATCAGCATTAAGGGCCTACCAGGGGTCGCATTAATGAGAAACTCACAATAACAGCAGTAAACAAAACCAATCGGCAGCACCAATATATGTTCAAATCAGAGAGTCATGAATGATTAACGCCCCCCGAACGACATCCGGCCTCGGGCATGAGGTTCAGGAATATCGATTGGCATGCTTTAGCATACGCTAATACCGCGAGCAGCCTTTATTAGCTCATGAATGATTAAGCAGAGAAAACGCAAAAGGGTTTGAAAGCTTTAAAGCTGCGTTATCACACACGGGGAAATTCAGAGAAGACAATCCAGCTACAAGGTGGTGTGGTTATTGGGAGAGGAGAACATACCAAACTGTTAGACCCTGGTCTGGGTCTCAGCCCTCGACCCAGAGTATCCCAGGAACTAAGATGGCCACCCCATGCCAGACCTTTGGTCGCTTTTCTCTGCCTTCTATGCCCCTGTTCCTATTCTTGTACCCTTCTCCTGGTCTCTCAGGTCCCGGACGCTCTTGGCCAATCCCTTGTGCTGGGCCTGGGGAGGCCAAGGTTCTCAGTGCTGAGTGTTTAACTGGTTGGCGTCTCACTTTGGCAGGGCCCTACATCCAAAGTTACAGGGTCCATTCCAGGTCTGAGGCTGGTTGTGGTCAAATGATGAGATGAGGGGTGACCTGGTCATAAAATTGAAACGACTGGCCATATCTGAGGAGGGAAGGATGTGAGGTTGGGGTGGTCATTCTGGAGTGACCCCTACAAACTCTGGGTCATTTCAACAGCGAAACTTTGCCTCAAGTTTGCCAGTTTGCATCCTCCACCAATCAGTATTTTATTGGTAATTGTAATTTAGTATTTGGTCAGTACTGTATTAGAGTTTATTAGTTTTTTTAAGTATTTGATCAGTACTTTGGTCAAATAGGAATAGTCAAGTCAAGTCAAGTCAGATCTATTTATATAGCGCTTTTTACAATGGAGCATTGTCTCAAAGCAACTTTACAAGTTTAGATTATCTCCTAATAACTACGTCCAATCCCAAATTGAGCAAGCCTAGGGTGACAGTGGCAAGGAAAATCTCCCTGAGTGATATAGGAAGAAACCTTGGGAGGACCAAGACTCAAAAAGGGACCCGATCTCCTTGGGCGACGTAGATGCTAAATCTAAGAGCGAAACTGAAGTCAAGAACAACTGGTTTGTTGGTTTGGAAACACTGCTCTAAATACTAGAGGTGTAATGACGCAGCGTGACAACGCAGGGCGATGCAAAAATGGCTTGCTGTGCCTCGTGGAGAAATACGATGATTACATTGATCTAATGCAATTACATTTTTTGAACACCAGAAGGCACAATCAGGCGTCATGCTCCCATACACAAAACAATTTCTTTTAATAGCAGGAGACTAAAGATTCTTTGTGTTTCAACTTTTTTATACAAGAAAAGTACACATAATTTTGAATTGTTACTCTTCAGGAATACAAAAGGAATGTCTTTACTTAGTTAAGATAGATATGATGAAGCTACAATAGAGCAATTTGTTTACAATTTTAAAACTCTTCTTCTAGTCATTTCTTTTAATTGCAAAGGACTACCGTTTTTGTTTAGAAACTTAAAGAAAATCTGCCTTGTTTTGCAATTCTTACACTTCAGCAATAAAAAAACGGATTGTCTTTTATCAAATGTAAAACCGATAATCCTGTGAAAAATCTAATCGAGCAATTTATCATTACACCGCTATCACATACAGACTATTAGCATGTAGAAGAAGAATGATTGAGCCAATAGTGCGTTACATATTACGTAGGGAATAGTGATTAGGGAGCAGTCCATATGTAAGGGTGCCTCAAGGTCAAGCAGAGAAAACAGCATTAAAGGTCAATGTTGTTAACATATTAGCATTAGGAACACACTAATAAAGTACTGATCAAATACTAAAATAGTGCTAAGAAATACTAAATAGTACTGATCAAACGACAATACAATACTTGTCAAATCCTAATAAAATACTGATCAAATACAAAAATCGAAAAATCGCTCTTTGTTTTTTGTTTTGTTGGTTTTATTGTTCGATCAGACAGACGTAAATATAAAACTGAAATATTTGTGAGGCGTACTCTCGGTCTTTTGGCTCCACCGTAGCTGACCAGAGCTGCTTTTGTTTCTTTTCCTTCCATGACGTTAGTTGTGGTTTCTGATGCCCTTAATGAACAACCACAAAGATTAAACGATAATTAAATGATATTAGAATCGTTTGCGCTGTATGAGCGTTCACTAATTACAGAAGAACACGTTAAATAGAATTTTCCGGTTTGTGTCGAAGAATAGAAGTCGTGACTGGGAAATCATTCGTAACTGTAGCGGCGTAAAATTAATGACGCTAATTGGAATCGGTTCCGAGCGAAAGGCTTTAATTTGCTTGTTTACTCGCTGATTGATTTGAACACGGGTATTAAAGTAAACAGACGGCCGGGGTCGCTGGGGGTCAAACGAGGCCTGATTTAGCGCTGACAGCCTGCTTATTGCACCTTTAAATTTCTTCCTACGCAATAATGTCCAGCTACGCGGAGCACGACCGGAACATCGATGAATAAATGCTATGCCCCGAGCTGAGTCCGGGGGCCGGGGGGGGTTTAATAAGGAACACACGCCTTTAGCTTATTAAGGAACACCCCCACCACCGAGCCATTACGTCCTCCGGCTCCGACCCTAATGAAGCGCGCCCCCCGGGGGCCGTCAGGGCGGCCCTCATAAAGGAACGTTATTGTACCTATAAAGCACCACGGCCTCCTGCTTTTATTACCGGACGCATTAATACTGCATGGGTGCGGAAAAAACCACACACCCGCACCTTCAGCACCGTTCTGCTTACAGTAAACACGCCACGGCATTTTAACCCGATCAACCACAGTCCTGTGCCGGCCTGAATTACTGAGTCGTTTGTCATTACTGAGATTCCGTGAGTCACTGTCTGAATCAGTGAGTCATTTGGTTGTACTCCAATTGTTTCCCTTTCATTCAGTGAATCAGATATTTGAACCTGTGAATCATTTAGTCAGGAACAAGAGTCACTTCTATGTTACTTAGTGAGTCAGTACTTCAATCAGTGAGTCATTTGGAATTACTGAAATTCAGTCTTTCACTATTTGATTCAGTGAACCATTTGGTCATGCCTGAGATTACCTTCTCTCATGTTCAGTCAGTGGGTCAGTGTTTGAATCGTTGAGTCATTTGTAATTTCTGAGATTCAGTCAGTCACTATTTGAATCAGTGAGTCATTCAGTCAGGACAGAGATTCACATCTCTCTTGTTCAGTGTTTTATTCTGTGAATCATTTGGATAGATGATCACCCTTTCACAATGACTCACTGTTTGAATCAGTCAGTCATTTGTAATTATTGAGTCTCCCCCAGTCATTATTTGAATCAGTGAATCATTTAGCCATTTGTTTTTCTTTCATTTAGTGAGTCAGAGTTTGAATCAGTGAGTCATTTCTAATTACTGAGATTTAGTCAGTCACAATTTAAATTATCATATACGTTGCTAATACTGAGTTTTCCCCAGCCAATATTTGAATCAGTGAATCATCTGTTCATGTCTGAGATGAGCTTCTCTCTTGTTAATTGAGTCAGTGTTTGAATCAGTGAGTCATTTGTAATTACGGAGCGTTCCCTAGTTACTATATGAATCAGTGAGTCTTTTAGTCATGTCTGTCAATCTATTATTCAGTGAGTCAGATATTTGAATCAATGAATTGAGTCATTTGTAATTACTGTGATTCAGTCAGTCAATGTTTGAATCAGTGAATCATTTGGTCAGAACAGAGACTTGCTTCTCTCTGGTTCAGTCAGTCAATGTTTGAATCAGTGAATAATTTAATCAGGAAAGAGAGTCACTTCTTTATTATTCAGTGAGTCAGTAGTTGAATCATTGAATCAGTTGTAATTACTGAGCTTCTCCCAGTTATTATTTGAGTCAGTGAGCCATTTAGTCATGGCCAAAATTCGACTCTCTCTTGTTTAGTGAGTTTAGTGTTTGAGTCATTTGTTATTTCAGAGATTCAGTCAGTCGCTATTTGAATCAATGAATCATTTGGTTGTACCTGAGATTTGCTTCTCTGTCGTTCACTGAGTCGGTGCTTGAATCTGTGAATCACTTTGATAGATTCACTTCTTTCACAATTGTCAGTGTCAGTGTTTGTATTGTTGAGTCATTTGTATTCACTGAGTTTCAATCAGTCATTATTTGAATCAGTGAATCATTTAGTCATGACTGAAATTTGTTACTCCTCCATTTAGTGAGTCAGAGTTTGAATCAGTGAGTCATTTCCGATTAATAAGACTCAGTCAGTCACTATTTGAATCAGTGAATCATTTGGTCATACCTGAGGTTTACTTCTCTCACAATCAAAGTATGTGTTTGAATCAGTGACTTATTTGTTATTCATGTGTTTCCCCCAGTCATTATTTGAATCAGTTGGTCATGTGTGACACTCTATTATTTAGTGAGTCAGATATTTGAATCAGTGAATCATTTAGTCAGGAAAGAGAGTCAGTTTTATATTACTCAGTAAGTCATTGTTTGAATCAGTGAGTCATTTGTAATGACTGAGATTCAGTCAGTCACTGTTTTAATCAGTGAGTCATTTAGACATACCTGAGGTTTGCTTCTTTCTTGTTCAGTGACTCAGTTATTTGAATCAGTGAGTAATTTGTAACTACTGACTTTCAACCATTAGTGAGTCTTTTGGTCATACCTGGAAATCATGTCTCTCACAAAGAGTCATTTTCTGAATCAGTGAGTCATTTGTAATTACCAAGTTTCAATCCATCACTGTTCAAATCAGTAGGTTGTTTAGATATTCGCTTCCCTTTCATTCAGTAAGTCGGTGTTTGAATCAGTGAATTATTTGGTCATGTGTGACACATTATTATTCAGTAAGCCAATGAGCAAATGAGTCAATCAAGTCATGTCCTCTTGTTCAATGAGTCAGTGTTTGAATCAGTGAGTCATAATAAATATCTGAGATTCATTTGGTCATTACTTGAATCATTGAATCACTTGGTCATGACCCATTTTCTCTCGTTCAGTGGGTCAGTGTTTGAATCAGTGAGTCATTTGTGATTTCTGAGATTCAGTCAGTCACTGTTTTAATCAGTGTATCATGTGGTCGTACCTGAGATTTGCTTCTCTCTTGTTGACTGAGTCAGTGTTTGATTCTGTGAATCATTTGGATGATTCACTTCTCTCACGGTCCAAGTCAGTGTGTCTATTGCTATTGTTCTTTTAAGTTGCCTCTGGTTTGTACGTTTTTAATTGTGCGTGCTCTGTATATCTTTCCGTATCTGTGACTTTATCGTTCGGTTGCATCAGACTGTGTGGCTGGCGTGGCAGTTGGACCGATCCCTTCCCTCTGGCCTCGGGGCGCTCCAGCCAGCCAGGGACGCTTAAGCTAATGAGGTATTGGCCGGGGCCCTTACTGACGGATCGAAGCGTTGGACCACGGCGTCGCCCTTTGATGGTCGGTAGCAGGATAACGTGTTAGATCATCGGGGCTAATCTGTCCGGGCACTGCCTTCCTGCACTCCCCTAATTGCTGAGGCGCTGTGATGTCACTGAGGGGGAGCCGACCGCCAGATCAAAGGCTGCTTTCAACTCCTAGAACATGAGCACGAATAGGGCCGCATGAAAAATGAGTTCGATACTTCAGATCCTTCAGACTGCTCCCCGGCTGGTCAGTTTGGGTCTGTGTTCTCTCTCCAGCTCTCTAAGTGTTATTCCGGCTGTCGGTACAAGCGAGGCGCTCTGCAGAACTGGCGGCTCTCTCTCCGTGTTCCCTTCATTCTGTTTTTATAGTCCGCTCGGTGATAAACCAGCCTCCGGGATTCGATCGCCTCTGGACTGTCAGGGGGGAAAAGGCAAAAACACCTGCCATAAATCCGCCTCCCGCCCTTGATCACTCACACACACACACACACACACACACTCACACACACACACACACACACACACATACACACACAAAAACACTCACACACACACACACACACACACACAGATTTATCCCTGTTACTGTCCCTTAAACAGGTCACGGCTGTCCAAATGTTAGGTTACATCCCATTTCCTTCTCTATTGTTCAGTCTGAATCACTGAATCATTTACCCTCAGCACAGAGTCATTCCTCTCTCAGGATTGAATCAGTGAATCATGTAATCATGACCAGGATTCAGTGAATCGATATTTAAATCAGTGGCTCATTGGCTCATGTTTGGGATTTGTTCCTTATAGCTCAAAGAGTCAGAGTATGAATCACTGCAGTTCTGTGTTTGGCTCACTGAATCATTTTTTCCCAATTCCACATTTGACTCAGTGAATCATTTTTCCAGCAATTCTGTGTTTGACTCAGTGAATCATTTATTTTGCAGTTCCGTGTTTGACTCAGTGAATCATTTGATCGTGTTTGAGATTTGCTCCTGTGTTTGAGCTCTAATCCGTTTGTACTCAAATGAGAGCGAAGATGAATGATAAACAAGCAGCTAACTGTAAAACCCAGACACACAAACGTGCACACACACACACACACACACACACACACACTCAGACAGAGGTTTGTTAGTCTTTTAAAGCTCAGTCTGCGTTTGATTCAGGTCGTGTTTGATGCCTTTATTCGTTCACTCTTCGTTACGTTAAGAACCCCGCGGGAGCTCATTAAGGGCTCTTCACTCACTCCCACATTTCCTCTCATGCCCTTATATGGTGTCATGAGGTCTGCAGTGTGTGTGTGTGTGTGTGTGTCTGTAACAAAAGACGAGCCTGTTGTCCTTCTGTACTGAGTTAGCCTGGTCATCTCTTATTTAACAAGTTAATGTTTGAATCAATTAATCATTTGGTTATTTAGATACTTTCCCCATGAGAGAATCAATGAATCATTTGTTGAATCATTTGTTTTTTTAGCTACCTTCCCCATTAGTGAATCAATGAATCATTTGGTTATTTAGATACTTTCCCCATTAGTGAATCAGTGAATCATTTGGGTGAATCATTTGGTTATTTAGCTACTTTCTCCATTAGTGAATCAGTGAATCATTTGGGTGAATCATTTGGTTATTTAGCTACTTTCCCCATTAGTGAATCAGTGTATCATTTGGTTACTTTGATAATTTCCCCACTGTTGAATCATTGAATCATTTGGTTATTTAGATACTTTCCCCATTATTGAAACAGTGAATCATTTGGTTATTCAGATACGTTCCCCATCAATGAATTAGTTGAATCATTTGGTTATTTTAATACCTTCCCCTTTAGTGAATCAGTGAATAATTTGGTTATTTTGATACTTTCGCCATTAGTTAATCAGTGAATCATTTGGTGAATCATTTGGTTATTTAGCTACTTTCCCCTTTAGTGAATCAGTGAATCATTTTGGTTGTTTAAATACTTTTCTCCATTAATGAATCAGTGAATCATTTGGTTATTTAGCTACTGTCCCTTTTAGTGAATCAGTGAATCATTTGGTAATGACAGACTTACTCCTCTTTTGTTTAGCGAATTGATTGAAATCAGCGAATCATTTGTTTCTTCTCTTACTTATAGAGTTAATGTGTGAATCAGTGAGTCATTTGTTTCTTTATTCGTTTCTCTCTTGTTCATAGAGTCAGTATTTTGAATCAGTGAATAATTTAGTGAATTCACTCCTCCGTCATTGATTCATTGACCACTGATTCATTCTTCTCAGGTAGTTCAGGGAGTCAAAATTTGAATCAAAGAATCTTTCTCTTTTAACCACGAGTCGCTCCTCTCTTGTTAGATGAATCAGTGTTTGAATTACTTAATCATTTGACTGAGATTCACTTCTCTCTTGTGAATGTGAATAAGTGAGTAAGGATTTGAATCAATGAATCATTTGGTCATGAGCAACATTCAATCCTTTCTTGTTCAGGGAGCCAGTGTTTGAATCACTGAATCATATGACCGAGATTCACACTTCTTGTTTAGCGAGTCACTATAAATAAGTGAAATAAGTGTTTGAATCACTGAATCATTTGGTGATGAGCTGTGTTTTCTTCAGTGAATCAGTGATTAAATCACAGAATCATTTGGTAATGATGACTTCTGTTTTCTTCAGCGAATCAGGCTTGTTCATTTCATGTTCAAGGAGCCAGTATTTGAATCACTGAATCGTTTGACAGAGAGTTGCTCCTATCTTGTTTAGCAAGTCAGGGTTTGAATCAGTGAACCATTTGTTTATTTTGCTTAGTGTGTCAGGGTTTGTATCAATGAATCACCCTTTCTTAAATTAGGCTCCTCTTTTGTTCAGGAAGTCACTTTTTGAACTGGTGAATCATTTGGTTTTAGACAAAGATTCATTCTGTTAAGGTTTGTAATGTGAATCGTGCGGTGGAACCGTTGTCTTGGTCCTAGTGCTTCTACTGCGACAACGCTGCCCTCTAGTGTCAGGCTGTGAGGCTGCACGACTCCTAATACATTCTTTCATGATAAGCACATCAGGGTTGAATTACAGAATCATTTGACTGAGATTTCACTCCTCTCATCGCAGCGTTTAGTGAGTCGCTGTTTGACCTGAGATTTTAACATTATGTGGTTACGTCAACATTCGATTCTTTTTTGTTCAGGAGTCAAAGTGTCAGAATCATGAAATCATTTAGTTCCTAATAGTGTTAACTCTCCTCTGGTTTCAGTGAATCTTCGACTATGACTGAGATCAGTCCTTTACCATTTTTAGCGAGTCATTGTTTGAATCATAATCATCATTTTAGTTATGTTTACAATACTCGATCAACCTCGATCCTGTTGATTCAGTGAATCAGTCCTTCCTTGCATTACGTCGGGGCATCATGCAGGAACACGTCAAGCGCTATTGAAAGTCGATGCAGTAAACAGCTACGCAATTATGTCCTCATGAATTAAAACATTTGCCATGCTGTTTGTTCTGCACACGTGGGCCATTAAAATGGAGTACTTAGCTAACGCTTCCCGCGCAGCAAAAAAGGTTCTGTGCTACGGGGAAAACCCATAATTAGGACCGAACGCTTCACGTTTAAACAGCTATCTCAGATCATCCTCTGCTTTTCACAATGGTAAAGCTATGAGTTAGGCTCGTTAGCCCTGTGTGTGTGTGCAATTAATGTACATTGACACTCAGCTTCCAAAGTATCAGCACCTTAAACATGAGTGTAAGGGCTCTAATACACATCCTTACCTTCAATCAGACTAGATTTATTTGATTCAATGACTCTTCCTCTCTAAACCGAGATAAGTCACAGCTGGAATCAGGAATCATTTGGTCCTGACCTCATATTAAGTAAGTTCAGTGCTTGAATCAGTGAATCATTTGGTCAGTCATATTTAAAGAGTCATTTAGGTTTAGGTTTTTGATGGAGTCAGTGTTTAAATCAGTGAATCATTTGTAATAAAGTGTTTGGATCGGTGTTTGAATCATTAACTGAATCAATGGCTGAATCAGTGTTTGAATCAATGATCGAATCTCTGTTTGAATCAGTAATTGAATGGAATGACTTACTGATTGCATCAGTGATTGAATCATTAATTTAATCAGAGTTTTAATCAATGTTTAAATGAATGATTGAATCTGTGTTTGAATAAGTAATTGAATCAGCAATTGAATAGTAATTAAAACATTGTTTGAATCAGTGGTTGAATCAGTGTTTGAATCAGTAATTGAATCATTTAATGGGTCGGTCCTGAATGAGATTCATTCTTATCTTCTTAAAAGTCAGTAACTGATTCAGTAAACCATTTGTAATGACTAAGATTCACTTTTCTTTTGTCCACTGAATCAGTGATTGAATCAGTTACTGAATCAGAGATTCAGTAACTGAATGAATAATTCAATAAGTAATTAAATCAATAATTATGTTTTTGAATCCTTATACGAATTGAACGAAGTAGTAATTGAATCAGTGTTTAAGTGTTTGAATTAGTAATGGAATCAATGTTTGAATAGGTAATTGAATCAGTATTAGAATCAGTAATTGAATGAGTAATTGAATCAGTGACTGAATACATGTTTAAATCAGTAATTGAATCAGTGATTGATTTAGTGATTGAATAATTTAATTGTTCTGTCCTAAATGAGATTCATTTATGTATTCTTAAGTGAGTCAGTGATTGATTCAGTGAATCATTTGTAATGGCTGAGATTCAATTCTATTTTGTTTATTGAATCAGTGAATTTGTGATTGAATCAGCATTTGAGTTGGTAATTGAATCCATTTTAAAATAAGTAATTGAATCTGTGATTGAAGCAATGATTGTATCAGCATTTGAATAATTGAATCAGTTATTGAACAAGTGATTGAATCCATGACTAAATCAACGTTTGAATCAGTAACTGAACCAGAAATTGAGTCATATTTGAATCAGTATTTGAATCAGTGACTGAATCGATAATCAGTAATTGATTTGTAATGCCATGTGTAGGTCAGTAGGCGCCGCATTTTCACCCTGTTATCTATAAGCATATTAAAAAATCATAAGAAAGCTTTTTCTCTCCAGCTCTCATTACCGAGCTCTCCGTATTCGGGCGAGCCCCGTCTCCTTTGTTCCCTTCCTCCCTTCCACCCCCCACCCCCACGCCCCAGTGTCACCTCAAGACAGACCTCGGCGTGCCCCGCTCAATATCCCGGACCCATTGTGATGAATTCCTCCTGGAGTTCCGCTGCTGCTGCTGCTGAAGCTTCCTCTGGTCCTTTTCCCTGGACTCTGCTGTTCTCATTTTGCTCCACTTACTGCCTCCCAGGGGGCCGTCCTGACAGCTGATGGGCACTTTCAGGGCAGGGCCATCCAGAAGACTCGGGATGCAGCTGTGGATCTTTGATATCGTCCCCTTTTAATAATAGCGCTTCCTCCAGATCAATAAAAGCCGTCCTACATTTCTGACCCGAGCTCCTATAAAGAGAGCAGAGCGTCCTGACGGGGGGACAAAAGAAAAACCGGTGGCCAGCACCGAGCTCCTGTCGTGCTCGCTGAGGGGAGTTCCCATATGGCATTTCGCGGGGGGTTATGGGGACGCTCCGCTGCAGGCTTTTCATTAGAGAGTCCCTCGTCTGGTCACTCAGCACGGCTTTGTGCTGACCGGAGAAAGAAGGAAATGATCTGAGAGATCTGCTTACATGGGGCATCGCCAAAGGTCCAAAGGACCCGAGACCTCCCTCCCAAACAACCTCGTCCTGATTCCGTGATCCCTCAGGTGATCGTAACCTGCTAACACGGGCCTCGGGCACATCGAAGAGGAATCTGTCCAAGCCCCTCCCCTCCCAAAAAAAGTTCTTTCACTGATTCAAATACTGCTAAACTGAATTAGAAAGGAGCGAATGGCCAAATGATTCACTGATTAAACTACTGACTCACTGAAAAGCTTTTTTACAAAATGATTCGCCCGTTTAAATACTGATGAACTGAATAAGAAAGGATCAAGTCTCAGTATTCATACACAAGCATCTGATCTTAGAAAGTAGTAAATCTTTTTTATGGAAGAACGAACCACTGATTCAAACACTGACTTGTTACATGAGAGAGCAGCACATCAACAAACGCTTCACTGATTCAAAAACTGAGAAAGGAGCCAAATAACAGAGGAGCGACTATTACTAAATGCCCAAATGATTCACTGATTCAAATACCAATCTACTGAATTATTCTTATTTAGAACGAAATTATTCACTGAGTCAAACACACACCTCTGATCTGGAAAGTAATGAATCTTCTTCATTGCTAAATGATTTACTGATTCAAACACTGAGAGAGGAGTCAAATAACGGAGGAACAACTATTACTAAATCACTAAATGATTCACTGATTCAAGCACTGAGAGAGGAGTCAAATAACGTAGGAACAACTATTACTAAATCACTAAATGATTCACTGATTCAAGCACTGAGAGAGGAGTCAAATAACGGAGGAACAACTATTACTAAATCACTAAATGATTCACTGATTCAAATACTGAGGGGAGTCATATAACAGAGGAGTTACCCTTACTAAATTAATAAATAATTCACTGATTTTATAGAGTAGCAAATATTATATTATATTTGACCAAATGATTCACTGATTGAAATATTAAGAGAGGAGTTAAATAGCAGAGGAGCAACTATTACTAAATTCCTGTATGATTCACTGATTCAAACACAAACATCTGATTTAGAGAGTAGTAAATCTTATTTATAGCAAATGATTCACAGATTCAAACACTGAGAGGAGTCAAATAACAGAGGAACGACTCTATTACTAAGTTACTAAATGATTCAATGATTCAGACACCGTCCCTCTGATTAAGAGAGGAGTGAATCTTCTTTGTGACCAAACGAATGCCTGATTCAGCCCTGACTCACCTGTTCAGGCTCTCTGGTGAGTACGTACGGGCGTCTGGTACATGGCGTGTGCTGATCTCTGTAACATTTCGGCTCCTTTTGTCCCTTTGCTAATGTGGGAGAAAACCCGAGCAGTGGCTCTTCACAGAGAGAGCACTATGGCTCTGCCGACAGGCTCTTGTTATGACGTGCCGTCTGCCTGTTTTCTGCTCAGTTAACCTGCTACAGAGGCTGGGATCAATTAATCTGGCCCATTAATAGCCCCGGTTCCTCGTCGGACCTCGTTATAGCCCAGTATTTCTGTTTTTATGTCGCTACGATAGGATGGAAAATTACTACGTTTTTATATCCTACACTCATTCACATTTTTCTTCCCCTGATTGGTTCTGCTCTTGTTTTCTCTCAACGTATCATCTTTATCCCGGTTGTTATGCCGGTTGTTAAGAACTCTTAGTCATGGGGGACCAGATTTTGGGCCATCCAAAGGTGAATCCACCACCAGATGTTGTAGGGGAAGGACTCTTAGCCATAGGGGAGCAGCTTTTGGGCCATCCGAAGGCGTATCCACCACAGTACTTCACAGCTGGGAGCAGATTTTGTGGGTGAAGAACTCTTGGCCATGGGAGAGAAACTTCTGGACCATTCAAAGGTGGATCCACCACCAGCTATTGTAGATGAAGAACTCTTGACCATCGGGGAATAACTTTTGGACAATCCAAAGGTGGATCCACCAAATAACTTAATATTTGGGACCAGATATTAAGGGTGAAGGACTCTTGGCCATGGAGGAGCAACTTCTGGACCATCCAAAGGTGGATCCACCACCAGATATTGTCTGTGAAGGACTCTTGGCCATGAGGGAGCAACTATTGCCGGATTGCTTCCTCCTTCGCATTTTCCCTTTTCCACCAGTTCTGGTTCTGTTCCTCCCGCCCATAGCGTAACTTCATTCCCATTACGCTCCACTGGCTTCATGGCACGTTCCTGAGAACCTTTCCCTGACCCTTATAACCGGATTAATGTGCTCAATTGAATCAGGCGAAACGGAAATCAGATTTGTCGGCGTCTCGGGGGCGAGGAGGCTGATCTGATTCATCGGCGTCTTCATTGGATTAATCTGTCAACATCTTTCGAGAAGCAAAGAGCGCTTTATTAGCGGGCCTCAGTCAGGCTGGTCGTCGGGAGAACATGGGAGATCCAGCCATCGCTCTTCAAGACCAAACCTCTTTTGGGCGATGCTTTTATTTGGTGAAGATCCGCGTGAAGCCGCTCACCGCTTTTGACGTTCTTGAACTCAGAACGTTAAGCTTCGTGCCATTTTAGAGAATTTGAACGTCACCCATCATCCTATCGGACAAAGCGGCAGAAAGGTGGTAGCGTTACAATCAACGAAGGATGTCGATACGATTCCTGGCTTACTCAGCTCCCAAACCAAAGGCGTTAGATCAGAAAGCTTTCTGGTGTGATGTGTTTCCTGAGTGTGTTTACACGTGTGTCGGGAGAATATAAATGACTCGACTAACCCCCGCTAATCTACTGCCTTATTCATGAGACCTCAGCTATTTGTTTTGACTTTGTATGTAAATGGACAAGCCTGGTCTGTGCCGAAGAATAGGGTAAATGATAGAGCCGGGAAAAGTAAAAAAAAAAAAAAAAAGTGTCACACTCTGGAGGGAAGTAGGAGACATACGCAAGGCCACTGGCTGGTAAGGTGGTTTATTAACACAAAACATAGAAACTGACGCACAGGTGAGGCAAGGTAGGGACATCGAGAATCCACAAGGGAGAGTGAACTGAGTGAGGGTTAAATAGTGCGGGAATGTCGAGGGAAATGACGAACAGGTGAGCGTGATCAGCAGGTGCAGCGAGCCGGGCGGCCGATGGGCGTGACAGAGCCCCCCCCCCCCCCCCATGGAGTCCAAGTCGGAGCTAGGACTCCAACGGGAAATTCCCGCGCGTGGTTCCGAGTCCGGGGGTTTTTTCCGGAAGAGGCTGGCAGCAGTCGAGCGGCTGGCGAGCGGAAACGGCAGCCTGAAGCTGGCGAGCGGGGGAGCCAAGCGGAAGCCAGCGAGCCGAGTCGAGGAGGGAAGACTGGCGAGCGCAGGTGCTGGCCGGACGCCGGCGAGCAAGGGTAGGCTGGCGAGCGGGGTCGCCGACGAGAGGCTGGAGATTGGAGTCGCGGAGGGTAGGCTGGCGAGCGGGGTCGCCGACAGGAGGCTGGCCATCGGAGTCGCAGAGGGTAGGCTGGCGAGCGGGGTCGCCGACGGGAGGCTGGACGGAGGCGGTGAGGTCCGCGGCGGCGGGAGGCGGCAGCGGCTTTGAGAGGCGCAGGGCGATCCCGTTGAGCGAGCGGATAAGCGCGTCGAAGTCCACGGGCACGAACTCCACGTCCTGAGGCACCTCCCCAAGCCGGGCACGGATGTTGGCGAGCCACCGTCCTTCGGTCGGTTCGCGGCCAGAGCCAGTAGCTGCTGTCTCCATATGGGTGGATTCTACTGTCACGCTAGGCTGGAAGCAGGAGACAAACGCGAGGCCACTGGCTGGTGAGGTGGTTTTATTGATAAAACATAAAGGGAAGGGAGAAGGCAAGGACGAAGCGGTGAGGCAGGATAGGAACATCGTGAATCCACAAGGGAGAGTGAACTGAGTGAGGGTTAAATAGTACGAGAATGACAAGGGAAATGACGAACAGGTGAGCGTGATCAGCAGGTGCAGCGAGCCGAGCGGCCGATGGGCGTGACAAAAAGTCAAGTAAAACATCGAGTTTAAACAGCAAAATGGCAAATTTAAATCATTATTACAAACAGCGAGTTTGCAATATATATTTTACTCTATTTTTGAAACCAATGTATCATCATTGTTCAAGTTTTATGACCTTTAACTTGTGGGAAAATTGTAACATTATTTTTCTTACCATATAAAACCACTTTTTCTTTTAACAGCACGAGTTTTCAGTTTTATTCTTCAGATATTTTCATCTTTTATTTACTGGAAAGTTGCGATTTTGTCTCTATTTTTAAAAAGTACAGCAATTTATTTTGGAAATATTCCAATATTATTATTATTATTATTATTATTATTATTATTATTATAAAACATATTACAACCTTTATTTAAAAGAGAATTGGAACTTTGGTTTTGTAAATCTATGACAGAATATTTATTTTTTTATGATTTTTCAGATTTAAAATTTCTACTTTATGATTTGTTGCAATATTACAAGTCTATTCAAGTAGAATAGTTCTTAAGGTACCGAACTATAAACCAAACGGCCCAGGGTTCAAATCTCATCCTGACCCAAATCCCAAGCTGCCACTGTTGGGTCCTTGAGCAAGACCCTTAACCCACAACTGCTTGGATTGTAAGACTGTACCAATTGTAAGTCGCTCTGGATAAGGGCATCTCTAAATGCTGTAGATGTATACTCCAAGAATTTTTACATTTCATCTTAAAAGTTATTCCGAATTTTCTTATTCTGACAATCGTATGCAACTTTACTTAAAAAAATGCAATACAATTTTAATTCACAGTTGTATTTTAATGACTAATTTATTCTAAAAATAATTAGAAAATAGTATGATATTATTATTATTATTATTATTATTATTATTATTATTATTGAAATGTTCTCGAAAAACTATTTTTTAAATGTTCCTTTATTATAGTGAAAATTGCAAATTTGTATAACTTTCAGATAAAATATTTCCAGTTTATAGTTGAAGGATTACAATTTTAATGTTAAAAGTTATATTTTTATACAATTACCATCTTATTCTGAAAATGTTATGCAACTTTACAAAAAACACTCCTATGAATGTTTTTGGTAATATAAGTATCTCAGTTTTAAGAATTTTATTACTGAATTGTTACTTCTTTAGTTTCAGAAAATCATTTTAAAAATATTTTTAATTTTTGGGAAATTTGCATATTTGTATAAGTTTTAAACAAACTATTTTTTAGTTTAAAAGTTATATGTTTTCATAAAATTTTCATAATCATTTGGTAATTGTACAGTATATAAATCTAACTTTTAACATTAAAATTGTAATCCTGCAGGAATAAACTCAAAATATTCTGTCTGTAAGTTATACAAATTTGAAATTTTTCAACAACAGTTAGTTTGAATATTTAAAATAGATTTTGAGCCTAAAGAAGTTACATTTAAATAAAAAATGTATTGAGTTACTTGTAAAATGTCACAATATTACCAAAAATACTAGAGTTTTACGAGTAGGAGTGGTTTTTTGGGTTTTTTTTTTTTTTGTAAAGTTGCATAAACTTTTTAGAATAAGATTGTAGTTGCATGAAAATATAACTTTTAATATTATAATTATTCCAAAAATTTTATTAAAAAAATTATTCAAAATTATAAGTTAAAGAAATTTGCAATTTTTCCACAAAACAAATTAGAATATTTCAAAATTTCTATATTTTGAGAATAAAAAAGTAACATTTTAATAATAAATGTATTGAGTTACTTGAAAAAGGTACGAGTAAGAGTGGGGTTTTCTTAGTAAAGTTGCATAAAATTTTCAGAATAATGTATAAAAATAATAATTGTATGAAAATATACATTTTGACATAAATGAAATAAAATTGTAATCCTTCAAGGATAAACTTGAAATTTTCTCACTTAAAATGTTAGAATATTTTAAAAAATTATATTTAGAGAGTAAAGAAGTAAAATTTAAATTATAAATGTATTGAGTTGAAAAAATGTTGCAATATTACTAAAAATACTTAGAGTTTTAGGAGTAAGACTGGCCTTTTTTGTAAAGTTGCATAAAATTTTCATAATAAGATTGTAATCATATAAAAATATAAGAACTAATTTAAAATAACTTTTAACATTGCATAAGTTTTAAACAAACTGTGGTAGCCTAGCGGGTAAGGTACTGGACTATGAACCAGAAGGTCCAGGGTTCAAATCCCACCTCTGCCAAGCTGCCACTGTTGGGTCCTTGAGCAAGGCCCTTAACCCACAATTGCTTGGATTGTACCAGTTGTAAGCCGCTCTGGATAAGGGCGTCTGCTAAATGCTGTAGATGTAAATTTTAATTTTATCCTTAAAGGATTACTATTTTAATGTTAAAAGTGAAAAGTTTTACGCTTTTTTTTCTTACGCTTGTGTGACCTTTAACAAGGAAAATCGCCCCATTATTGTTATTATTCAAGAAATATTACAACCTTTTTTTCATACGAGCATGACCTTCTGACTTTATTCTTAAAATATTGATGAACCTTTTATTTAAGGAACTAAGGCATGACTTTATTTTCACAAGTTTATTTTTACACAGTTTATTAACCTTTTTCTTTACATTTTCCTATGTAGGTTTGCCCATTGTCGTACGAGTATTTCTACATTTGGGCCCATTAGTGCTGTTGTTTCTGTACCCTACCGAAGCTAATGAATGAATTCATGCTTTCACGGGGGCACACATCGTCCCGTCCCTCAGATCTCGGTGATTGATCTCCCATAAGCCCCGTGGCCCTCGATTTCCCATCCAGTCCGACCCTGGAGTGATTGATCAGCCCCCAGGCGACTCGAGGATAATGGACCCGATGAATAATGAACGCAGTCCCTGAAACGTCGCTCACGCCGCAATGCTGAATTAACATAACGGTCCAGAATTGTGGGAGAACAGTCATCAAAAATTAGGGTTATTTTTTTACATATTACTGTTTTCACGTCATTCTACAGAAGAATAAACTTATTTGTTTGAAAATAGCAGATTTGTTTTTTACTATATGACAAAATATCTTGATTATAACTCATAATCTTATAAACCTTATATTCTTATGTTCAAAACTAAAATAAAAATGCTTGCATTTTTTTCCTTTTCAAATAAAATCTCCCTTAAAGATTTTTTACTCAAATTCTCTCACAATGTCATTTCTCAGAAAACAATTCGCAGATTGTTTATTCAAAACATATTTACTCAACTTTATTCTTTAAAAAGTACAACTTTACTTTTCACTGTTGTGACTTTTTGTGAAATTAGATCATTTTATTTATTAACAAACATGAATTATAACTTTGTTGGAAAATTTTAAGTTTAAAGTTGTAACTTAACAGCAAAATATTTACGTTTTCAATTATCAAATAATTGTTATTTGATACAACAAAATATATTTTATATTGTAAACCTATATTTTATTAAATATTATTAATTACTATTTTGGGTATTTTGTTTATTATTCAACTATGAGAGACAAAATGAGAAAAAACATGCAGGAAATCACATTGTAGGATTTTTAAAGAATTTAATTGTAAATTATGGTGGAAAATAAATTTTTTGGTCACCCACAAACAAGCAAGATTTTCTGGCTCTCACAGACCTGCAACTTCTTCTTTAAGAAGCTCTTCTGTCGTCCACTGGTTACCCTGTATTAATGGCACCTGTTTTTTGCCCTCGTATCTGTATAAAAGACACCAGTCCACAGCCTCAAACAGTCAGACTCCAAACTCAACCATAGCCAAGACCAAAGAGCTGTCGAAGGACAACCAGGTAGAAAATTGTAGACCTGCAGCAGTCTGGGAAGAGTGAATCTACATAAGCAAGCAGGTTGGTGTGAATAAATCAACTGTGGGAGCAATTGTAAGAAAATGGAAGACATACAGGACCACTGATAATCTCCCTCGATCTGGGGCTCCACGCAAGATCTCATCCCGTGGTCAAAATGATCATGAGGACGGTGAGCAAAAATCCCAGAACTACACGGAGGGGACCTGATGAATGACCTGCAGAGAGCTGGGACCAAAGTAACAAAGGCTACCATCAGTAACACACTACGCTGAGAGGGACTCAGATCTTGCAGTGCCAGTCGTGCCCCCCTTGCTTAAGCCAGTACATGTCCAGGCCCGTCTGAAGTTTGCCAGAGTAGCATATGAATGATCCAGAAGAGGATTGGGAGAATATCATGTGGGCAGATGAAACCAAAATATAACTTTTTGGTAAAAACTCAACTGGAAGAAAAAGCCATGCTGAGACGCATCCCAAGGAGCACCATACCTACTGTGAAGCATGAGGGTGGAAACATCAATGCTTTTGGGGCTGTTTTTTCTGCAGAGGGGACAGGACGGACTGATCTGTGTTAAGGGAAGAATGAACAGGGCCATGTCCGTGAGATTTTAAGCCAAAACCCTTCCTTCCATCAGTGAGAACACTGAAGATGGAAACGTGGCTGGGTCTTCCAGCATGACAATGATCCCAAACACAAACTGAAACGCTCGGCAAACAAAGGAGTGGCTCCGTAATAAAAAGCATTTCAAGTGTCCTGGAGTGGCCTAGCCAGTCTCCAGACCTCAGCCCCATAGAAAATGTGTGGAGGGAGTTGAAAGTCTATGTTGCCCAGTGACAGCCCCCAAAACCATCACTGCTCTAGAGGAGATCTGCATGGAGGAACGGCCAAAATACCAGCTACAGTGTGTGCCAACCTGGTGAAGACTTACAGGGAACATTTGACCTCTGTCATTGCCAACAAAGATTATGTTATAAAGTACTGAGTTGAACTTTTGTTATTGACCAAATACTTATTTTCCACACATGATTTACAATAAAATTCTTTAAAAATCCTACAATGTGATTTCCTGGATATTTTTTCTCATATACTCTCATAGTTGAAGTGTAGCTATGAATGAAAATTACAGTAGGAGACCTTGCACAGTCAGTGACTGAACTAAATACTTTTTTTGCCCCACTGTATATATATATATATATATATATATATTATATATATTATTATATATATATATATATAATTTGTGTAAAAAAAAGACTTTATGTTTAAAAAAATAAAACTATTTTCTACTATTTTGTTACTATGTTGTTTTCTCAAAATATTTAATGTTTGTAGTAAAACGGCAGCTTTATTTTTAACTTAGAAATATTTAACTCCCCCTCCAAACACACACACACACACACACACACACAAGTAATTTATATTTTTGACTCAAATATATGACTTATAAATATAAGCATATTCTCCAAACTTGTGATTTATGTATTTTTAATTTATTATTATTGATTTAAGTGAAATCTTTTGAATCTTTTGTTCGAATTAAAATTTCGACTTATTCCAAGAATAATCGTAAAGGGTTATGACTTTGTGATTTAAAGAAAATCTCAACTTAAAACCTAATGTTACGATATTACGATCAATTCAATGGTTTTGTTTAATGTTTTTTCCCCCAGTGTAGATGTTGGACGTGGTTCCATACTGCCATCTTCAGGCGCAGCTGATTAATTTGTATCTTGACTGTCCTTATTTGGAGGTTTTGTAGCTCGTACCTTCAGTAACTGGTAGGTTAGCGTCTTCAGAAGTGTCTTGGGGATGCGGTGGACTTCCGCATCGAGTTCTCAATGGGATTGGCGTCTGGTTTCTCGAAAAGTGATTCAAATTGGGCGAACACTTTGGACAGCTCTCCTTTCAGTCATAACAAACACATTTTGACCAACACATGAAGGTCTATCACTGCGGAACCTGATTTTGTCTGTGTGGACCTTCGGCACAGGCGTTTTAAGCACTATGTACGCATATTGAGCACTTTGTTGACCAAATATTTGTTTAGGGTGCCAGTTTATGCCAACGGGATGAGTTTGGGTGGATTTCTGTAGCTGATAAACCATTTTCAAGATGGACGAGAGCTTGTCAATGGTTAACCATTGGATTAACCAGCTTTCTGGTCCACCTGCTTGACAAGCAAGCCCAAGTAGGTCATGTTCCTACAATTACAAGAGCGTACAGACACTAGAACAACAATTTATAGAGGTTATTTTGTTTAGCCAGCTCAGAAACTGGTATTGTGTTGCCACCTGCTGTTTGAGTTCGTGTTTCCCATATAACTTGTTCCAAATGTTTGTTTTAAAACACAAATTTCATCAAATAATCATACTTTAATCATATTTTTTTCCTGTTTCATTATGTATTGTAGCTGTGTTGTTTATATTTTTAAACGATTAGCACTTTGCCTTTAGTGCTAGCAAAGTCTGCGTTCGGCGGAACCTAAGCTTGAAGCCGGTTTCTGGACGGAAACTATTTTCACCTATTAGCGTCTGCGGACGTTTAGCAAGTTAGCGCGTCGTATTTTTGTACGCTTTTAAAAAATAAAAACATTTAACACGTGGCTTATATTATGGTAGGAATCTAAAGTGCAGGTTTGTGCTCGAACGATGAATTACGGTCGAACACGGACGCTGGTTTGACCGTGTTTAGGGGCTAGCAAGGTAAGTTAGCATTCGGAGCTAACCGGCTATAG
The DNA here is from genome assembly GCA_025084515.1 of Ancistrus triradiatus. Classification (NCBI taxonomy): domain Eukaryota; kingdom Metazoa; phylum Chordata; class Actinopteri; order Siluriformes; family Loricariidae; genus Ancistrus; species Ancistrus triradiatus. The sequence continues at coordinate 83,656 of JAJAGP010001617.1, read as the reverse complement.
CCGGTGTTCTGATTATTTAATGTCATTAAAACTTAACACTTCAATTAGATCGTTGGGTTTTTTAAATGTCTGTTCATATTGCGGGTCACATTTAACGAACTGATAAAGCTCGTAATAAATTACTTAGAAAGAAAAATATATCTGCTTCCATAACACAGAAGTACTGTCACTGTACGGAACACCGTTACCAAACAGTAACCGTGTTCCGTCTAAGCCTGGTTCAAGCCCAGTTCTTAGACCGGTTCCAGTTCTGGCCAAGTTTCAGCGCAGTTCTGGACTGAAACTTGTCTAAATTTGACTACAACTCATCAAACCCAGTTTAAACTAAGTTAAACTCGTGCCAAGTCAGAGGCCTATTCCGAGAAAAAAAACAATTTAACTACACCTTAGTCCTCAGTTTGAGTTCAGTTTTATCCCAGTTCTAGTCCTATCCCAGTCCAATCGAGTCTGTATGTCAGTTTGGGTCCTGTTCTGTTTTATGGACATGCTTTAGTCCTGTATGTGCCACATTGGAGGACCAGTTGTGGACCAGTTTTTGTCCAGTTTCAGTCCAGATCTAGATAAATTCAAGCCCAGTTTAAGCCAGAGCAGCACGTTGGAGCCCAGTTCTGTATGCAAACTTGACTAGAAATTGGCAAGTCCATTTTAGGACCAGTTTTACCTTCTTGTTAATCCAGTTTCAGTTGGCTTTCAGTCCAGTGTTAGCCCTGTTTGATCCACATTCTAGTCCAGCTCTAATTCTGTCCTAGTCCGGTTTGAGCCAGACTTTAGTCAAGCTTAGCTCAGTCTGAGCCCAGTCCCGCTCTAGTTGAGTTCATGGACCTGTTTTGGTTGTCGTGCAGCGTGCATTTGCGTGTGTTGTTGGCGATGCTGACGCTGACGAATAAGCTGAAGCGGGAGGACGGCGTGAGGGCGGGCGGAGCCAACTCGGGCTCCAACGACGCCCAGCACAGGGTGTCCGTTCGGGACAAGCTGCTTGTTAAAGGTTCGGACCCCATGATTCTGTTTAAAACCTGATAACTGTTTAATAACCAGTGCCACGTCACATGTTTAACGTGTGTGTGTGTGTGTGTGTGTGCGTGCGTGCGTGCGTGCACAGAGGTTGTAGACCTGCAGGCCACTCTTCCCAGTGAGTACCAGTATATATTTATTTAGATGTGAGTGACGTAGCGACTGTCGTACATTACGTATTGCATATCAATACGAGTTTCCGTTCGCAGGCACCTGTAAGGTGGAGTTCCCTGACCCAGACAAGCTCTATCACTTTCAGCTCACCATCACTCCAGGTAAATAACGCAAAAACACCAGACCGACAGCGGAATCACTGGGTTTTATGCAGCGGCGGCAGAAAAGTGCCAGAAATGACGACTCCAAAACCTTCCTATGTTCCTATATATATATATATATATATATATATATATGTACATGGGCCCTGAGACTTACTGGCTGAGGTTGTGGTGTGAGGTTGTTTCCTTTTTTTTTATAATTAATAATAATATTACTTTTTATTTCAGTAATTACTCATAAAGAAAATCCTGTATATATATTTTAAAATAAATACATTTGTATCTTATTACTAATTCTATATTAATTATTCTAAGGTTTGTCTTAGTTAATGAGTTTGATTAAACTTATGTATTATAATAATAATAAGAAGAAGAATAAGCCTCATTTAAGTGATTAATTCAAATTTCTTTATTTCACTAATTTCTGTCAAAATAAGGTTTATTGTTAAAATGTTAATTGCTATAGTAATAATAATAATAATAATAATAATAATAATAATAAGCTTCATTTAAGTAAATTTCTTTTTTTAATTTGTTTTTAAAATTTTAAAACAATATTAATTGTAAATAAATAAGTAATTTTTTTTATTTATAATAAAATTTTATTGATGAGCTTTATTTAAATTACTAATTTGTTTTGGTTTTGTTCTTAAAATATTTAAAAACAAAACTCATTTAAAATCAATAAAAAAAATTAAGTAAGTATTTTGTTTCTGGTTAATTTGTTCTTAAAGGTAAAAAAAAAAAAAAAAAAAATTATATATATATATATTTTTTAATTCATTTATTTTTATTATTAATATTATCTTTTATTATTGGTTATTTATTATTAAAGTGATATTTGTTATAATAGTAATAATTGTAATACGCGTCATTAAAATAATGTTTATTTGATTTGTTCTTAAAGTATTATATTTTAAGTCAATGTCAATTTTATTGTCAAAAACTGCAACATCTACAAGACATAAAGAGGATTGAAATTCCGTTCCCCTCAGACCCATGGTGCATCAACAGGCATTAAACATTTAAATAGACACTAAGTCACCAATGGCTAAAATAAATGAATGGTACTATATGAATTCTATAACACAGCACTATGTATTTATAGAGATACACAACTTTTTTTGAATAAAGGTCTCTGATATTGGCATCAGAAGTAAAGTGATTGAGAGTACACAGTGTATGTATGAAGTCCCTGATGTTGATGTTGAAGTAAAGTGACATATGCGGTGGTTTAAGGCTAGTGCTAATATAATCAGTAGTGCTAATATAATCAGTAGTGCTAATATAAACAGTAGTGCAAAATGAATGAGCACAGAGATAAATAAACTGATGAGTGCGTAAGCAGTTGGTAATGATGCAGAGTCCGGTACTGAGTTCAGTATGAGTTTGTGTGTTATGTGGGTTGTGTGATTGAGGTTGTGTATTAAGCGGGTAAGAGATGCAGGAGAGGCAGAGCAGGGAGAGAGCTGAGAATCCTGACTGCCTGATGATCAGAGCTGTCCCTCAGTCTGCTGGTTCTAGCCCAGAGAGTCTGCAGTCTCCTCCCTGATGGAAGCAGACTGAAGAACACCACAGTCGTATCGTCCACAAACCTGAAGAAGCAGTTGGAGCTGTAAGATGGTGTGCAGTCATGTGTCAGCAGGGTGAATAGAAGGGGGCTCAGCACGCATCCTTGGGGGCCCCCGTGTTCAGTGTGATGGTGCTGGATGGTCCCCCAACAGCCAGTTGCATGATGAGGTGTTCAGCCCCAGACTGACCAGTGTGAGAATGAGCTGCTGGGGGTCGGTGGTGTTGAATGCTGAGCTGAAGTCCGTGAGCAGCATTCTAACATAAGAGTCCTTGGTGTCTAGATGTGTGAGGGCTGAGTGCAGGGCAGTGGAGATGGTGTCATCGGTTGAACGATTGGGCCGATATGCAAACTGGAACTGGTCCAGAGAGGCAGGGAGAACGGACTTGATATGTTTTATGACTAGCCGTTCGAAGTACTTCATCAGGATGGGGGTGAGTGCCACCGGGCGGTGGGCATTTAGGCAGGAGGGCGATGCCTTGTTTGGAACAGGGGTGATGGTGGTAGCTTTGAAGCAGGTGGGGATGATGGCCTGGCTCAGTGAGATGCTGAAGATATCCCTAAAGACAGCTGAGAGTTCCCCTGCACAGTCCCTCAGCACACGACCTGGTATGTTATCTGGACCAGGAGCTTTTGGGGCATGATCCTGCTGAATGACCGCCTCACACTGCCCGGGGACAGCTTCGGCACCTGGGCGCCGGGCAAAGAATACGTTCGGCTCATTCAGCGTGGAGCTGGTTTGTAGTCTGTGATGGTCTGTATTCCCCGCTACAGACTACAGGTTTAATTAAATAAAGGTTGTTATTATTATTACAATGTTCGTTTTATTATAATAGTAACCTTTATTTAATTCATTTGTTTTCCTTTAATTTGTTCTTAAAGTATTTTAAAGCAATGTTAATTGTAAATAAAAATATAATTATTTCATTTGTAGTTTAAAGCATGTAATATTTTTTTTTGTAAAAATTTTTACCAATTATCTGTTTAAATAACATTTATTTGAATGTCATTTGTTACAATAATAATAATAAGCATTATTTAAATAAACCTTACAATACTTAAAAACAATATTAATTGTAAATTTAAATGTTTTATTTTCATAAAATCCGAATAAGCAATAGGAATTGTAAATAAGTTTGAAATGTTTTTTGTTACTTTATTTTTATTACTAATCTGTTAAGTTTATGAAAATATTATTTGTTGTTATAAAAATAATAATCATATTTTTCATAACATTTAATTAGATCTTAAATGAAAAACCATTTGTAAATAAGTAAATAAATAAACATTTAAAATGTCTAGGGAATGACTTTTTATTATTAATTTTAATGATTAAAATAAGATTTATTTTAAAAATATTATCTATAATACTAATGCTTAATTAATTAAAAAAAAGGTTCTTTAAAAATTTAAAAACAATTCATTTTAAATAAATAAGAATTTAAAATTTATTTATATGAAATCATTATTAAAATAATAATGTTAATAATAATCTTTATGTAAATGATTTATTGATAAATGATTTGTATTTTTTTTCCCATAGTATTTCATTAAATACTATTTGTAAATTAATTCATAAGCATTTAACATGTCTAGGGAATTATTTTTTTTACTCATTTTATTCATTAAAATAAGACTTATTATTAAAATATTATCTATAATAAACTTCATTAATTTTTCCAAAATTTGCCCTTTAAAAATGTAGGAACAATACGAACTGTAAATAAATAAATAAGTATTTATAGTGTTTATGTTTAAACACAGATGCCCGTCTGCTGGGTGCCAGGTAGCCTACCTGTGTGCCATCTGTGCCGGTTTGGTTGCCCGCTGTAGGAGTGGCTCCTGAGGGCCGGCGTAGCCCCATGGCTCCGCCTTGTTGTTGTCGTCGTTGCTAATGGACGGGTCTGTGTGTTACAGATGAAGGATATTACCTCGGAGGGAGGTTCCGGTTCGTAATCGACGTCCCCGAGCCCTACAACATGGTGGTGAGCCCAGTGCCCCGTAGCCCCTCCACAGGTGGTGTCGGTGGTGTGGGCCGCTGTTCTAACGCTTCTGCTCTGATGTAACCCACAGCCTCCGAAGGTGAAGTGCTTAACCCGGATGTGGCATCCGAACATCGCCGAGACGGGAGAGATCTGCCTCAGGTACGAGCCGCCCGCTAACAGGGGCCGGTCAGGGGCAAAGTAACAACAACAATAATAATAATAATAACAGTCACTCTTATTCCAGTCAGGAATGTTTTACATTAGAAAGCCGCTGGTCTCAGTGCTGTTTGTAAATACATAAATATCTAAGTGTTATTTTGTAATTGGTTTCTTTTGATTAGCAATATTATCTGTTATTAATAAAGTGGCATTTGTTATGATAACAGTGGTAATATTATGGGCAGCCCCGGGTTCCGAGGCAGGCTGGTTCCTGCAGCGTGGTGCGAGTCGGTTCCTAACACCACACACCGAGGACTTCCTGACCGTCTGTGGGCGTGTCTCCCCCTTGCAGCGCGGCCGCGCGTCATACCTCCGGCTCCGCGCGTTATTACTTATTATTAAGTACCGAAATAAGTAGGATTTATCATTAATGCTAACTTATTTCAATTATTCTATTTTTTATTGTAATTATTTGTACATAAATATACAAATTTTAATATTTATTGTAACATTTAATTAGATGTTAAATTAAAAAACAGTACAGTTAAATTAAATAAATTAAGTAATTTAATATTTCTGAGCAGCATTTTTGTTTATTTTTATTAGTAATTATTAACTATTACCTATAGTAATGTATATGCTGCGTATAGTTTTATTTAAATAAATGATTTGTTTTTATTGTATTTATCTGGTGAATTATCTTTTATGACATTTAGTAAGACATTGAAATAAAAACACTACCATTTGTAACCAGATCAGTTAATAAACATTTAAAATATCCACTAATAAACTCAAACAAAACACAAAACAAATGTTTCCTAGATATTTTAAGTGTTTGTTACATTGCAGTGTTTCTTATTTAATATCTACACAAATGTTAGAATAAACATTAGATACCAAACACACACTAATAAATATCAGTTACTTAAATAAAGCTGCTTATTAATAAAATACATCTTTTTAAAAATAATACTTAATTAGCAATCAAATAAACAAAATAAGATTTATTTATAATCCTAAGCTCCATCTTAAGCTACATGTTTTTATTATTATTATTTATTTGGTAATAGTATATTTATTATAACATTCAGTTGGATATTAAACTAAAAACATTTCTAAATAAATAATTTACTAAATATTTGAAATATCTGGGTAATATTTATTTTGTCTTTGTTTATTTTTATTACTAATTAAGTATGAAAATAGTGAAGATTTATTATTAATAAGAAGAAGCTTTTATAAGTATAGTGTATTGTATAATGTACTTAAATATATATTATGTTATATAAATAAATAAAATATAAAGAGGGAATATTACTAATTAGTACTTATTTTACTTATATTAATACTTAAGCATGTAACGTGTAGGGAGCATTTTTTTGTTCTTTCATTGTTATTACTAATTATAACATTAAGGGTTATTATTATGTCTAGGAAATAAATCCATGTCTATTTTAATATTAAAATATTATTTGTAATAATAATAATAACAACAAAAAAAGCCTTTATTTAAATACATGATTGTGTTTTTCATTAGTGCTGTTGCTCGGGTGTTTTCTGTAATATTTTATGAGGTGTTAAATTATAAACACAAACATTTATAATATCTAGTGTGTTTAAATATATGTTATTAAAGTATTATCTGTGAAAATGATCAGTTTAGTTTCAGTAATATAAGACATAAATAAATGAATTACAATGCCTAAGGAGAATTCATCTTTTGATCACTTCTTTTGATTGCTGATTATGAAGTGCCAAAGAATAAAGATTGTGTGTAGTGGAATAAGTATGTGCTCCTGTATTTTCTGTAACCTGTAGTTAGATCTTAGTGTGTGTCAGCTAAAGCAGTGGTGTGTGTCAGGAAATGGCTACAGGGGGGATGATTATGACCCTCTGCTCCACACTGAGCTGCGGGGTGTGGTGGTGGTGGTGGTGGTGATGATGTGGTGTTGGTCAGAGTAAGTGTGGCTCAGTGTTGCCGGCGGTGTGTTGCAGCTTACTGCGGGAGCATTCGATCGACGGCACCGGGTGGGCCCCGACTCGCAGCCTAAAGGTCAGAGACGCCCCACAGTCCTGCTCTGCTGCTGCCAGCCCCGCCTCAGATGCCCTGCATAACCCGCGTGTGTGTGTGTGTGTGTGTGTGTGTGTCCTGTGCAGGATGTGGTGTGGGGACTGAATTCCCTCTTCACTGTGAGTATCTCTGGCTGCCGGGTGGAGCCCCGTCTCTGGTAACGACTCGCTGATTGTTTGCATGTGTTTGGTTGTAGGACCTGCTGAACTTTGACGATCCGCTGAACATAGACGCTGCCGAACATCACTTACGGGATAAGGTCAGGAAGCCCATTGTAAGACCGGTGATGCACCGGTGAGGTCTGTGTGATGATAGGAATACTCCCTGTGAGCTACCCTAAGCCTGTCTGTCTGGAATCGGCTCTAAATCACCGACTGGCTGTTTTTATTACTCTTTATCTGGCTATTTTTATACAACATTATAGCACTTCATTAGATATTAAATTAAAAACACCGCAATTTCTAAATGAATAATTTAATAAACATTTAAAATATTTTTATTAATTACATATTACAATATTTTATTTTTATATTAAAGTTTATTTGTATTATTGTTGTGTGTTCGTGGTATTTTTAATGTTTATTGTAACATTTAATTAGATGTTAAAGTAAAAAAACAATACAATTTCTACATAAATAAGATAATTAACATTTAAGGTAATTGGGTAACATTTGATTTCTGTTTGTGTATTTTTATGGCCAAGTAAGTACCAAAATAAATAAGATTTATCCTTAATGCTAACTTATTTCAATTATTTTTGAATATTTTTATTGTAATTATTTGTACATAAATATACAACTTTTAATATTTATTGTGACATTTAATTAGACATTAAATTAACAAACAATACAATTTCTTAAGTAATTTAACATTTAACATTTCTGAGCAGCATTTGTTTGTTTGTTTATTTTTATTAGTAATTATTAAATATTACATATAGTAATGTATATGTTGCGTATAGTTTTATTTAAATAAATGATTTGTTTTTATTGTTGTTTTTATTGTATTTATCTGGTGAATTGTTATATTTTATGACATTTAGTAAGATATTGAAATAAAAACACTTCCATTTGTAAACAGATCAGTTAATAAACATTTATAATATCCACTAATAAACTCAAACAAAACACAAAACAAATGTTTCCTAGATATTTTAAGTGTTTGTTACATTGCAGTGTTTCTTATTTAATATCTACACAAATGTTACAATAAACATTAGACACCAAACACACACTAATAAATATCATTTTCTTTATATTATTTGCTTATTAATAAAATAAATATATATTTTTTAATAATACTTAATTAGCAGTAAAATAAATAAAATAAGATTTATTTATCATCTTAAGCTTTATTTACATATGTTTTTATTGTTATTATTGATTTGGTAATAGTATATTTATTATAACATTTAATTAGATGTTAAATTAAAAACATTTCTAAATAAATAATTTGCTAAATATTTGAAATATCTAGGTAATATTTCTTTTGTCTTTATTTATGTTTATTACTAATTAAGTATGAAAATAGTGAAGATCTGTTATTGATAAGAAGAAGCTTTTATAAGTATAGTGTATTGTATAATGTACTTACATATATATATTATGTTATAAATATATAATGTTTATTATTTACATTTAAATAGGTGTTAAATTAACAACAATACATTTGTAAATAAACAGTTTAATAAACATTTAAAATATCTAGGTAACGCTATGTTTTGTTTATTTTGTGGTTAATGAAGTATTAAAATAAGATTTATTTGTAGTAATCTTTATTTAAACAAATTTGTTTTTTATTGTTATTATTTATCTGGTTATTATATTTATTTTAACCATTTAATTTCCTATTAAATTAAAAACAATCCAACTTCTAAATAAATAATTTAATAAATATTTTAAACATTTATTTTCTGTTTTAATGATTTATTATCAATAGTAATAACTACTTTTTTATTTATTTATTTTGTTTTGTTACTAATTAAGTATTAAAATGAGATTATTTTGTATTTTAGTATTTATGACATTTAGATATTAAATTAAAAACACTACAATTTGTAAATAAGTTAATAAACATTTAATATTTTAGGTAATACTTTGTTTATTTTTATTAGTACTGAATACGTATCCAAATGAATGAAATTGACCATTAATAACTTTTATTTAAGTTAATTGTTTGTTACAGTTTGTCTGAAAATGATAAAGGTTTTCTATACTACATAATTTGAGAAATGGTTGTTTTTAATGGAATACCTAACTAACTGTTATTAGCAATAGTAGGTTTTATATAGTTAGTTAGTAGCAGAATGAAATCATTTCTGAAGGAGTCTTTTGTTTTTCAGGATGACTTCAGGAACAAAGTTCAGGATTTTATTAAAACCTATGCAAGATGATGCGGCCGCCGCTTTCTCCGCCCCTCGCGCTCACAGCCACGCCCACCACCACCACGCCCACAGACCCGGGAGAGGATCGGCCAAATCTCCAGCATGAAAGGGGGGAGGGAGGAGCAGCAGGCGGGAGGCGCGAGCCGAGCTCGCGGTGCGGAGGCCGATGGGCGGGGTTTAGTTTTAGCGTACGCCGCGTTGGGTGAATAAACGCGTTTATGCCGCGGGAGCGCCTGCTTACTCGCTAACCACTTGCGCCGTTTGAGGACTGAGCCCGGCGCTCTGCATGCTGCCAGAGGTTTTTAACGGATCCGAATTCTTAGACGCCCTGATGATCACACGCCCCTCCCTCAGCTATGCCGCGTCTCACCGGAGCTTCTCATTCAATAAAACAAGACGTTGGCGCATGAGCCGCCTCGGCCTGTGTTTGTTTCTTCTGCTCTCATTAAGCTGCTGTTGGACTAAAGTTTTTATCAAGTGCAGCGCCCCCTTGTGCTCAACTCAGCCGGCTGCAATTTTGTTTCCCATGAAAATAATAATCATAATAATGACAGATTTATTTAATAAAATAAAGATGCCGAATTGAGTGCTTTTTTAGTTTTTTGTTCAGTACTTATTTAATCAAAATATAATATTAAATACAATAAACAGTAACAATAAAAAAAATTTGAAAAATAATTTAAATAATAGTTCAAGTGCTTTAGAAAAATTTGTTCCAGAGAATGATAAAAAAAAAAAAAATAATAATGTGGCACCTCTTTTCTTTCATTTAATTTGCTTTTCTTTTTTTTTTGTAACGGAAAATAGTAATGACAGAAATATTTATTTCAAAAAGAAGTAAAAGTGCTTTAAAAAAACAAAAACATTCCTAAAATAATTCATAATGTAATAATTCATGCCCATCTTTTTCTTTCTTTCTTTATTCTTTCTTTCTTTCTTTCTTTCTTTCTGTAATGAAAATAATAATGACAGAAATTACAATCTTATTTAATTAAAATATAATAATACAGATAATAAACAGTATTTATAAAGCTGTGATTTAATTAAGTAATTGTGATGTGTGTAAAATGTTAGTGTTTTAAAAAAAGCCAAAAATAATTAGAACAAATCATGTGGCACCTCTTCAACTTTTTTCTTTCTTTTTGTAAAGAAAATAATGGCAGAAATACTTAAATAAAAAAGTAAAATAATAAACAAAATTAACAAGATTTAATAGCTTTAAAGAAAAGGTTAAAAAAATACCCAAAACAATAACTATTCTAATAATTTGTGGCACCTCTTTTTTTTCTTTTTTTTTTTTATATTTCTTTCCTTTTTTTTGCAGTGTAAAATAGTAATGACAACTATTTAATAAAAAAAAAATGTTACCAAAACCAAAATACCAAAAACAAATTATTTTTTGTGACAATTCGTGCCAATTATTTTTTTCTTGTAATGACAATAATAACAAATATTTTTAAAGTAAAATAAACGTAATTAACAGGATTCAAGTGCTTTAGAAATAGTTTAAAAAATACAAATAATTCATAATATAATGTGGGCACATCTATTATTTCTTTCCTTTTTGTCTTTCTTTTTGTAATGAAAATAATACTGGCAGAAATATTTAATTTAAAAAATAAGTAAAAAAATGAACAAAATTAACAGGTTTCAAGTGCTTTAAAAAAGTTCGTAAAATACCAAAAATAATTAATATTATAATAACGAATGTGGCTCATCTTTTGTTTGTAATAAAATAATAAAGACAGAATATTTAGTTTAAAAAAAGAATAAACAAATTGAAAAACATTCATGTCCTTTTAAAAAAATACCAAAATCAATTAATATTGGAATAACTCAAGTGGCACCTCTTTTCTTTCTTTTTTGCATTTTTTAAAGAAATTAATAATGACAGGAAGGATTTACTAAAATGTAAAAAAAAAAAAAAGCCAAAAATAATTCATATTTCATAATTCATGTTTGTTCTTTCTTTTTTTCAGTTCTCTTTCTAAAGACAGACATATTTAGTTAGAAAGAAGTGAAATAATAAACAAAATTAACAGGATTCATGTACAGTGGGGCAAAAAAGTATTTAGTCAGCCACTGATTGTGCAAGTTCTCCTACTTAGAAAGATGAGAGAGGTCTGTAATTTTCATCATAGGTACACTTCAGCTATGAGAGACAAAATGAGGGAAAAAACCCAGGAAAATCACATTGTAGGATTTTTAAAGAATTTAATTGTAAATCATGGTGGAAAATAAGTATTTGGTCACCCACAAACAAGCAAGATTTCTGGCTCTCACAGACCTATAACAACTTCTTTATGAAGCTCTTCTGTCCTCCACTTGTTACCTGTATTAATGGCACCTGTTTGACCTCGTTATCTGTATAAAAGACACCTGTCCACAGCCTCAAACAGTCAGACTCCAAACTCAACCATGGCCAAGACCAAAGAGCTGGCGAAGGAAGACACCAGAAAGAAAATTGTAGACCTGCACTAGGCTGGGAAGAGTGAATCTGCAAAAGGCAAGCAAGTTGGTGTGAATAAATCAACTGTGGGAGCAATTGTAAGAAAATGGAAGACATACAAGACCATTGATAATCTCCCTCGATCTGGGGCTCCACGCAAGATCTCATCCCATGGGTCAAAATGATCATGAGAACGATGAGCAAAAATCCCAGAACTACACGGAGGGACCTGATGATGACCTGCAGAGAGCTGGGACCAAAGTAGTAAACAAAGGCTACCATCAGTAACACACTACGCCGAGAGGGACTCAGATCCTGCAGTGCCAGGCGTGGCCCCTGTGCTTAAGCCAGCAGTACATGTCCAGGCCCGTCTGAAGTTTGCCAAGAGAGCATATGGGATGATCCAGAAGAGGATTGGAAGATAATATCATGTGGGTCAGATGAAAACCAAAATAGAACTTCTTGGTTAAAAACTTAACTCGCCGTGTTTGGAGGAAGAAGAATGCTGAGGCGCATCCCAAGAACACCATACCTACTGTGGAGCATGGGGGTGGAAACATCATGCTTTGGGGCTGTTATTCTGCAGAGGGGACAGGACGACTGATCTGTGTTAAGGAAAGAATGAACGGGGCCATGTATTGTGAGATTTTAAGCCAAAACCTCCTTCCATCAGTGAGAGCATTGAAGATGGAACGTGGCTGGGTCTTCCAGCATGACAATGATCCCAAACACACCGCTCGGGCAACGAAGGAGTGGCTCTGTAAAAAGCATTTCAAGGTCCTGCAGTGGCCTAGCCAGTCTCCAGACCTCAGCTCCATAGAACATTTGTGGAGGGAGTTGAAAGTCTGTGTTGCCCCAAAACATCACTGCTCTTTCCACCATAATTTACAATAAAATTCTTTAAAAATCCTGCAATGTGATTTCCTGGATTTTTTTCTCATTTAGTCTCTTATAGTTGAAGTGTAGCTATGATGGAAATTACAGACCTCTCTCATCTTTCTAAGTCGGAGAACTTGCACAATCAGTGGCTGACTAAATACTTTTTTTGCCCCAAAAAATAAAAAAAGAAGTAAAACAATAAACACAATTAACAGGATTCAAGTACTTTAAAAAAGTGACAAATATACCAAAGATAATTAATATTATAATAATTCATGTGGCACCTTTATTTTTCTTGTTCTTTTTCTTTTTGTCTTTCTTTTTGTAATGAACATAAGAGAAACATTCAGTACAATAACAATAATAAAAATAATAATAAACAGATGAACAGGAATCAAATATCTTTTTTTTTATTTTTACTAGTTCACAAAGTTCCAAAATTTAAAAATAAAATAAGTAACAAAGTCAACAGGATTCAGTTGCTCTTTAAAAAAAAATACAAAAATACAAATAATTCATAACATTATAGTGTAGCTCATCTTTCTTTGTTTTCTTTCCTTTTGTAATTAAAATAATAACATAAAATTTAATTTGAAAAAAGTCAGATAAAATTAACAGGATTCAAATGCTTTAAAAAAATACAAAAGAAATTGTTATATAATAATATAACCATGTGGCGTATATATATATATATATTATAAAGAATAATGTCAGAAATAGAGAAATAGGCCATTTAAAAAAGAAGTAAAATAATGAATAAAATGATGAGGTTGCCAGTGCCGTTTCGCCTCCCGTACTTCTCTTACTGCAGTTCCGTTTCTGAGCAGTAGATGGCTGTACAGGATCAGATCTACCGGGACTGTGGTTCGGTTTTTACTTATTTATTTACTTATTTATTTATTTATTTATTTTTCTTTATTGCGGTGAGTTCGTTTTGGTGCTGAAGTTTGGGCAGGTCCGTCCGGACCCGGGTTCGAGCGCTGTGCCTCTGATATCGGTACCAGTAAATAATACTATACGGCACAATTAGGAACCAGGTCGGCACATGCGCGGTGTAAGATTAGTCCTAATGAATTAAGCCAAATGAATAAGGAGCCCGAGCTCGGAAGGCGATGGGCGGGGCTTGGAGGCTACCGGTCCAGTCCTGAGGAAGGCGGTGGGCGTGGCCCAGAGCGGGTCCTCAGTTCGGAGAGAGTCAGTTGAGCGCAGGGCGCTCGTGTGGGGCGAGAGCGAGGCGCGCGGCTGGCTGCTCGTGCCGGTGCAGGCTCTCAGCGAAAAGCAACAGGAGGAGGGCGCGTGGGCGCGCGCGCGTGCCCGACTGAGATCCGCGTACGGAGACAGAGAAACCGGGGAGGATTTTTTTTCGACTTTCCCTGGGAGCATGTGAACGGGACGCGGGGAGGATGATGGAGCCCGCCGCGCGCTGCCTCCTGCTCCTCGCGCTGCTGGGGTTCGGCTCCAGCCACGCGCACACAGGTACGGGCTCTCGGTTCTTACTTCTGCCTGGCTCATGAACGGCGCACGTGCCCGCGGGATTGGCGCGCAAAAGCACTGAGAGGGAGAGAGTTCGGTAGGACGAGCTGAGAGAGAATCCGGTTTGTTTTTTAGCTGCTTCTTCTAAAAACAAAAACAACCAAAAAAAAGTTCGCTCAGTGGACTTAGTGTGACTTTGGTACAATCTGTGAGTAACTTAACGAAACCGAACGAATGACCTCAGCTGCGTCGCTAATTACGTTCTCCTCAGGCAGCTGCAACATCAGCCAATTAGCGGACAGTTTGACCTCAAAGCCGTACATTTAAAAGAGGTGCCAAAACTTTTGCTCAGGCCCCGAGAAAAGGTAACGCAGGTGGGTAAACCTACGAAAGTTTCCCCCTTTTTACGTAGGGTACGGAAATCTGATCTCAGGACCTCCTTGTACGGACATATGAGGTAGAAATGTTAAGAAACCTTTGATGTGGCGTACGATGTTTTTCAGTGTTACGTCAAAATCACGTGACTGTAGCTTTGCGTCAGCGGTTTATTCGTTTCGTTACGTAAAACGTACGAAGTTTCGCCACCTCTTTTTCTCACAGGTTATGGAAATCAGTTTTAGGACCCTCGGTGTGGCGGGCGGGGTTTAGGAGGGTACGTGAAAATCACGTGACTGCAGCTTTATTCGTTTCCTTACCTAAAGCGACAACGTTTCGGCGCCCCTTTAGGCCCTTTGATGTGGGGTACGTTGTTTTTCAGGGTTACGTCAAAATCACGTGATGTCAGGTTTGCGTCAGTGGTTTTGCCGCTGATTGTATCCGTTCATTAGTCTCATTACGTAAAGCGTTGGTGCGCAAGAAAGTTTCGCTGTCCCTGTTTTACATGATTTTTCTGTCAGTGGTTTTGCCGCCGATTTGTTCGTAACTGTTTGTTTTTTTCCGTTATTTTGACCAACAAATTTAGCTAGCTGATCACGATGGGAAAAAAAACTTCGGTAGCCATAAATATCCAATATTGCAACCCTTTTTTTCACAGGTTACGGAAATCTTTTCCCAGGACGTCCTTGTATGGCCATCGATAACCAGTGCGGAGATTTTAAGAAACCTTCGACGTGGCGTACAGCGTCTTTCGAGGTTACGCCAAAGTCACGTGACTTTAGCTTTACGTCAGCACTTTTATTTGTTTCGTTACGTAACGTGACGAAGTTTCTTCACCTCTTTTTTATGCAGATTTTGGAAATCAGGTTTAGGACCTTCGATGTGACGTATGGTGTTTTACCAGCTCACGTCAAAATCATGTGATTAGCTTTGCGTCAGTGGTTTATTCGTTCCGTTACGTGAAGCGACAATATGCAGGAAAGTTTTGTCGCCCTCTTTTTACGCAGGTAACAGAAATAGTTTTTTACGACCTTCGATGTGGCGTATGTCATTTTACGAGGTTACGTCAAAATCACGTGACGTTAGCGTTAGTTTTTGTTTGTATCTGTTTATCTTTTGTTATTTTGGCCGACAGATTTAGGTAGCCGATTGAAAAGGAACTTCAGTAGCCATAACGATCCAATATCGCAACCCTTTTTTACGCAGGTTACGGAAATCAGTTTTCAGTATGGCCTTGTATGGTTGTCGATATCCAGTGTAGAAATTTTACGAACCTCTGATGTGGCGTACGTTGTTTTTCGAGGTTATGTCAAAATCGCTTTAGCTTTGCGTCAATGGTTTTGCTGCTGCCGTTTATTCGTTTCGTTACGTAAAGTGTCAATACCCAGGGGATTGATTGCGATAAAAGAAACTTTGGAAGTGCTACAGTCCAACCTGCAAACCAATTTTGGAATGGTAATCAGTTTTTAGAACGTCCTTGTACGTTTGTACGTTTTTTGGGGGGTGGGTTACGTAAAAAAAAGCATACGACTTCAGGTTTTGAACCTTTAGTTTTGTTTTGTTTGACCGACGCTTTTATTCAGTTGATAAAAGCGTGATTAAAAATGTAGAACTACGATGTTTTTTTGTTTTTGATTGCGATAAAAGACACGTCGCTACATGCTACAGTACTCGTGACGGTACGATCTATGAACCAAATTTTACACAGGTTACGTAAATTGTGTATTTTTTGGCTGTCTGATGTAGGAATTTGTAAAACCTTCGATGTGGCGTAGCTTCACGTGATTTCTTTGTTTGTTTTTTTCGTTACTTTGACCGACGTAGTTACTGCGAACAATCTGCGACGCTGTTTCGTGTTCTACACATATTAACAAACATCATGTGATTGTGGGAAGCCAAAACTCAGTGTCTTTGTGCAGTTTGGTATGTTCTCCATGGGTAGATCGTCCCTTGTGTGGTGTTCTCTGCCTCTTCAGCCGTGTGTGTGTGTGTGTGTGTGTGTGTGTGTGTGTGTGTGTGTGTCCTTGATGGCTTTCCGCAGTGTGTGTTTCTGAACACAGCTGAACCTGGTGCTTTCTGAGCCTGCAGGCTGTCCACAAGGTGGCAGTGCAGACTACAGCCTCACCCTCAGAGGGACTGGCAGCACGCATGATGAAGGAGCTTCATTCAGGGCACAGGTTCACTTATGGACCTGGGTTTCAATGGCGCCTCCTAGCTCCAGGGACCCGGGTTCAAGGCCCAGACTCTGTTACTGTTGTTGGTGAGGGCCGGGTGCCCTGCCCGGGGTCGGCTCCTGCCTTGCACCCTGAGCTTGCAGGGCACACTCAAACTCTTTAGAGACGCCAATTGACCGAATGGGGGAGGAAACCGAGATTCATAAAAAGGTTTATTAAAAAAATCCAGAGCATGTTCAGGGAAACCCCGAACTGGCGCCACCTTTTGGATTTTTCGTGAATTGCGACTGAATTTGGAGATCGCCTTGTACGGGTCAAAGCGTAAACCTGTAATAGTTATAGCTATGGTATGGAATCAGTCGTATCTACGCGTTTGCTGCTTTATTTGCGTAATTAAATGATGTCCTTACCAAGTGATATGACACAGTCTTACTCTGTATTTATTTGTTTCGTTATGTCCAACACATTTAGTGGGTTGGTCGTGATAAACGACACGTAGCTATGGTAGCCATAATGATGCAGTCCACGAACCGATTTCCCATCTGCCAATGAATTTTTATGCGGGTTACGGAAATTAGTTGTCATGTGCTGTACATTGTGTTTTTCTGGTTTTTGTCAAAATCGCGTGACGATGGCTTTGCTACAGCGGCTTTGCTGCCGATTTGTTCGTATTTTTTAATTTTTTCGTTATTTTGGCTTGTGCATGTAGTCGGTTGATCGTATCTGTATATATCCGTGTTCACCTACACATTTAGGCGTTGTGATAAAAGAAACGTAGCTACGGGTTATGGTAGCTATAACAATCTAATCTGCAAAACAATTTCCCAGCGCTTTTTTACACAGGTTATGTAAGTCAGTTTTTGGGACATGCTTGTATGGTTGTACATAGTTTTTTAGGTTTACGTCAAAATCGCGTGACTTGACCTTTGCTTCAGCGTTTTTGCCGATTTGTCCGTGTCCGTGACATTTTTTCATTATTTAGCTTATTTAGCTGTCTGATCCTGATCAAAGAAACTCTTTTATCTGTGGCCCTTTTTAATGCAGGTTACGTAAATCAGCTTTTAGGACGTCCTTGATGTAGTAATGTTGATATCTTCGATGTCAGTTACGTAAAAGTTACTTGATTTTAGCTCTGCATCAGCGGATTCTTCGGATTTGTTCATTTGTATTCGTTGCTTTACAGATGCGTCTAGTCGTAAGATGAACTATTCGTTACTACTCCGGCTATTCGTGCTGCTTTTGGTTAGAGAAATGCTCAAACACCTTACGATCCTTTACGGGTCGCTGGCTTTGTCCCACGTATTACATGCTTTTGTTAAGAAACTTCGGTAGCCATAACGATCCCATTTCCCAACCTTTTTTTGACGTTGGTTACGTAAATCTGTTTTTAGGACGTCCTTGTGCGTTGTGGATATCTTTGATGAGACGTATTTAAAAATGGCGTGATAACGTTTCTGCTGCGATTTGTTTGCGTCTGTTCATTTTATTCATTGTTCTGGCTGATGCGTTTAGCCGTATCGGTAACTCCTATGAACTGCTTCGGAACAGCCGTGTAACGTCACACATCGCTAAATAGCTACGGTATTGAATCCGTCATGTCTGCAGATTCGCTATTTACGATTTCTAAAAATGATTCAAATGGTTACAGTTATATTGCATACATTTCCGAGTAGCTAGACGAATTTACTGTCCCACGGTATTTTGTATTTATTTGTTTCATTCTGTCCGATGCATTTAGTTGGCTGATCGTGATAAGCAACATGTAGCTACATGCTACGCTAGTCGTAACGATGCAGTTTACGAACCGATTTTGCTACTGCTTTTACTTTTTGTATAAAACTTCTGATGTCATACGTTGTTTTTTTTCAGGGTTCGCTCAAATTCATGTGAATTTAGCGTTGCGCCTCCTGCCGATTTATTTATTTTTGTTGCTGCACTTAGTAGTTTGACTGGCGCATTTAGCTGGCCGATCACGCCTAACGATGCAGCCCTTTATTTGTCTTTCTGTTTGCTGCCGATTTGTTCGTAGTTACTTTTGTTTAGTCGGGTTTCACATTTAGCAACGTAGCTACAGTAGCTGTAACAGTGCAGTCCACGAACCGATGTTTTATAAAACATGTGATGTGTCGTACGATATTTTTTAGCTATGGTAGTTGTATCGATACAATCTACGAACCAGTTTTAAGCAGGTTATGGAAATCCGTTTTAGGATTATTCGTACATAAAGTGCATGACTATATTACGTCAGGATCGCGACTATAGCTTTGCTTCAACGGTTTTGTCTCAATTTGTTCGCTTCTGTTCATTTTTTCCATTATTTTGACTTATGGTTATGGTAGCTGTAACGTTCCAATCTAGGAACCAGTTCTGCTACCCTTTCTTTACGTAGGTTACGTAAATCCATGTTTGGGACGTTCTTGTAATGTTGTGCGTTGTTTGCTTCAGCGGTTTTGTTGCTGATTTGTTCGTATCTGTTTATTTTTTAGTGTTTAGAGTTACGCATTTAGTCGGATCGTAGTAATATAAGAAACTTCGTTATCCATAATGATCCAATCTACAAAGCAGCCTTACGTAACCTTTTCTTACGGAGGTTACGTGGATCAGTTTGGTGTACGTCCTCGTACGGTGGTGGATCTCTGGCCTAAAACCTTCGGCGCCGCTTACGGAAAAATTTTTGATTTTAGTGTTTAGGGTTTTACCGCTGATTTATTGGTATTTGTTAATTTTTTTCCGTTATGTTGACAGATGCGTTTAGTCGGAACGTTAACTTGTATTAATCGCAGATCTGTAAATAATCTTCGGTATCGAATCCATCGTAGCTGCGGATTTGTTATTTACGATTTCGGTTTGAAAACGTTACAATCGTACCGTTCTGGATGCGAATAATTTCTTTGATAGCTTGGCGTTCCACTCAAACTTGTGTAGTTTGCTCGTTATTTTCCACGCAAACTGTACGTTAAATGTTCGTAGACCGATGCAGCGCTGCCGTAGCTGGTATGTAACTCTGAGGCGGCGGCGGCGATAATTAATACGCGTCCACAGCTACCTGCGCTACTTTTAGCACCTTTCAGGATGATGGATTAGCACGGCCTCCGGCAAGGTGAGTCCGGGCCGTAGCGGCGGCGACGGCGGATCATTTACCATCCCGGGTCCCGACGCCTCTTTGTTTAGAGAGGAGGAACACGTACGAATAAAGGCTAAGAGCAAACGGCTACACGGGAAAAAGGTTATTCTCTGACCTCGGGGCCCTGTGTACCGCTGGAGTGATGCCGAGGGGGGAGGGGTGGCTGTGAGTGCGGGCGTGTGTGTGAGTGTGTGAGAGCGTGTGTGAGTGTGTGAGAACGTGTGTGCGTGCGCGAGAGTGAGTGAGTGAGCGAGCGTTCTAAATGAGCTGTTGGCATCTTTCCATACGATCCAGTTACTCTGCGGTTCTAACCGACCAGACTTTGACCATTTTGGCGCTCCACAAACAGCATCAGAGGATTTCATGCTCTAATTACGTAATTAATTTCATTAAAAACATTTAATTAAAGCTAATAAACATTGATTTAAAAAAAAGCTGTACTAATAATACATATGAAAAGTAAGATGCTGTAACATTATTTTTAAAATTCTAAAATAAATATTTATTTTATTATAATTCATGACGAATACATGGAATGTTTTTACAAGGAAAAAAGATTAAAAAAAGGAAATTAAAAGAAAAATACCAATAAAAGACAAAACAAAAAATAATGACACAGAGACAGACTAAACATAAGCATTGGTTATAGTTTCCTTCTTTTCTTTCTTCTTTAGCTTCTGTTAATTTTGTTTCCCTTCTGTTCTTTACTTTTTCTTTTCTCTACCTTTTTTGTATTCTTGTTCATTTCTTTTCCTTTTTTATTACATTTTTGTTCTTTTCTTTGTCTTTTTGTCTCTTCATTTCTTTTTCCTTTTAATTTTATTTTTTCCTTTTTTCCGGTTTCATCATGTCTTTTTTTTGTTTCTTTCATTTTTATTCTTTTTTTTTTAATTTCCCTCCTTTCATTTCTGTTTCTTCTTCCTCCACTTTATTTTCCATTTCTTCTCTTCTGTTCATTTCTTCATTTTTCTTTCTTTCTCTTCTTGTCTTTTTCTTGTTCCTTCAGTTTTATTCCTTTATTTTTCTTTCCTTCTTTTCATTTCTTATCTCTTCAATTTGTTTTTTGTCCATTCTGTTTTCTATTTCCTTTCATTTTTATTGTTTATTTGATTCTTTTTTCTTCTTCTCGTTTTTCCTTTCCTTTCTTTATTTTTGTTTTTTCCTTTTCTTCTTTTCATGTATTTCTTTTTTTCATTTCTAACACTTTGTATGCCTGTTTTTCTTTTTCTTTCCATTTTTATTTTTTCTTATTTTCTTTTTGTTCTTTTCATTTTTATTTTTTTATTTCTTCTCTTCTGTGAATTTCTTTTTATATTTTCTTCTCTTAATTTCTATTTTCCTTCCATTTTTATTCCTTTGTTTTTCCTTTTGCTTCATTTGCTTTGTTTTATTTTTAATCCCTTGTTTATTTTTATTTTTTTCATTTTCCCCTTTTATATATATTTTATTTTCTTTTCGTCTTTGTATTTTTCCTTCCATTCTTATTCTTTCCTATTCTTCTCTTTGTGCTGTTCTCTTCCTTTATTTGTAATTTTTCTCCAGTTAATTTTTCTTCTTTTTTTCTGTTTCTTGCTTTATTTCTGTTTCTTTGCTTTATTCTTTACCCCCTTTGTTTTACTTATTTTTTTCTTTTTCTGTTTTGTTTCTTTTTTGTCATTTTTGTGTTTTCATTTTCTTTCTTTGTTTTTCCAATTTCATTTTCTATTTCTTTCTTTCTTTGCATTATTTTTTCTTATTCCTTCCATTTTTTATTCTTTTCCATTTTTTCTCTTCCATTAATTAATTTTTCTGTTCTCTCTGTTTTTTCTGTTAATTTTCTTTTTAATTCCATTTTTATTATTATTTTCCCTTGTCTTCATTTTTACTTCCAATTTTTCATTTCTTCCCTTTCTCATTCCTACTTTTTATATATCTTGTTCCGTTCACTTTTTATTAATGCCATGTTCTTGTCTTTTATTGTTTTTCCATTTCTGTACTTTTCTTTTCAGTTTATTGATTGTTTTTATTGAATCCTGTATGGACTGTACGTACGCAAATTAGCGTTTAAACGATACGACAAAACAGCCAGTACGTTTTTTATTTATTTTTTGGTTAAGCCCCGATGCCTGTGACGTGAGATCATTTTTTACTGTTTCCCACTCAGATAAAAACAGGCTCCACTTTCTGCTGCCTAAAACTTTTCTTTGTGTTTCTTTTTTTTTTTCGACCAGGGCCTGTGTGTGAATAACAGAATTAAGCAGATGGTACGACAGAATGTACCCGAGATACGGACGCAGTGCCAACCCGCGAGCTCCGAGCATGAGCCGCCACGCTGGCGTCCAAAAAATAGCAGTGCAGATAACCAAAAAAACGATTTCTCCATGTTTCTTCTCTCTTTTTACTCTATGTTGAGAAAAAGCAACCTAAAAGTTATAGAGAATGTTTTTTTATTTTTCTTCCATTTTTCCTTTTTTCTTCCCTCTTTTCATTTCATTTCTTTTTAATTTTGTTACTTTTTTTATTTTATTCACTTCTGTTAGTTTTGTTTTCCTTTCATTCTTTTCTCTTCCTTTTCTTTTTCTTCACTTTATTTCTTTTCACTTCTTTTTGCTTCCACTTTATCTTCCCTTCTTTTAGTTTTTTTCTTCCTTTATTTTATTTTTTCCTTCCAATTTTATTCTTTCCTTTTCCCCTCTTTGTTTTCCCTTTTCCTTCCATTTTGTTCTTTCTTGTTCTCTTCTGTTCATTAATTTTTCTTCATTTTTTTTCTTTCTTCCATGTTTCTTACCTTCTTATTTCTTTTGCTTCAATTTTTTCTTTTTTTCTCTTTTACTTAATTATTTTTGCTTTTTCTGTCGTTATTTCATTTTTCTTCTCTTTTTAATTTCTTTTCCTTCTCTTTACTGTCTTTATCCTTTTCTTTTTCTCTGCTTTTTGCCTGTGTTCACTTTTGTCCTTTAATGTCTATTCTTTATTTTTCTTCCCTTCTTTTCATTTCTTTTCCTTCCATTTTTTTCTCTTGTCTGCTGTTAATTGCCTTGTATTTTTTCTTCCATCTTATTTCTTTCTCTTCCCTGCTGTTTTCCTCCCAGTGTATTTTCCTTTTCTTTGCTCTCACTCTGCTATGTATTTCTTGATTCCTTTGGTCCGTTGGCGTGAGGCGACTGAGGGAAGCTACAGGCCGGTTTATGAAGATGATGAAGAGCAGAGTGATTTTTAAAAGCCGAGGGAAGGGAGCTTTTTTTAGTGTGCTTCCTGACCCCAGAGGTCTCCTGTATGTGCAGCGTGTTGTTCTTGTTGTTTTTGTTTTTTTGCTGAGGTGCAGGCTCTCTTATTTGCTCGGTGAGTCCTGGTGAGATGTTGGCTGACCTGGAGCTCCGCCGGTGCTCTTTCTCGCTGCTCCCTAATTGCGCTAACCTCGGCCGAGTTCGGCGCGGCGTGGGCGCTTGGGCGCTTTGTCTGCGCGGACGGACGCATTAGCCTCCAGAGGAACCCGCGACCTCCTCCCGTACACACCATTCAAAAACACATTTCCCATCATCCTCCTCCTCCCACCATCCTCTCACCTCACAGCCTGAGGCTGCAGCAAAATGCCCATAAGCGGAGCTCCATCGCTAACACCACGCTAACTGTGGAACTGCGTCCTCCTTTATGGACTCTTCGTCCTCCATAGCCTTCCGCTAGGGATCAGATCTCCTCTGCACTTCTTCCTGTTCTTTGGTTCGTTTTCCTTTCATTCTTTTGTTTTCCATTCTTGTATTTTTTCCTCTTCTCTTTGCTCTTTTTTTTTGTTTCCTCCTTTTTCATTTTTTTCATTCTTTGTTTTTCCGTTCTGTGTTTTTTATTCCGTTTTTGTTAGCTCTTTAGTTTCATTTTCTCGTATTCTCCCCCTTTTTCTTTTCATTGTTTCTGCTTACTTCTTTGCTTTTTCTTCATTCTCATAATTGATTTTTATTTATATTTTTCCTTCTAGTTTTTTTTCGTTTTAACTTTCTTTCCCTTTTTCTTCCATTATTTTTTTCTTTTTTGTCTATTCTTTTTATTTAATCTTATTTCTTAACCTTTTTCTCTTCAATTTTTATCCTTTCCCCCCCCCTAATTTTTCATTGTTTTTTTTTTCATTGTTTTTTGCTTTTATCATTTTTCTTTTCTCTTTCTTTGTTTTTCTATTCTGCTTTCTTTTCTTCTCTTCAATTTCTTTGTTGTGTCTTTAGTTTAGTTTTTTTGTGTTTTTCCCTGTTTTCTTTTCTTTGTTTACTTTTCATTTTTCTCTTCCCTTCTGGTCTTTTTGATCCCCATTTAATATATTTCTTTCAGTTGTCCTTCTTCTGTTCTTTTATTTTCTTTGCTTCTGTTCTATTCTTTTTCCCCAGTATCCCATTTGTTTCTTTTCTTTTTCTTTCTCATCTTGCTTCTATTGTTTTCCCTGCGGTTTCTTCTTTTCTTTTCATATCATACTTGTGATGCTCATTTTTTTGCACACCATTTTCCTTTATTCAGTTTCATTTTTGTTGTCTTAATTATTTTCTTTTTGTTCTCATTCTTTGTTTTTTCCAATGCTGTGTTCTTTTCTTCCTCCTTTATATTTTTGTTGCGTCTAAAATTTAGATTTCCCTGATTTTCTCCCTTCCATTTTTTTTCTTTGTCGCTCTTTACTTTTTTCTTTTATTTTTCTCTCACTGTTTCCCTTCTGTTCTTTTCTGCCCCTTTGATATTTCTTTTTGTTCCTTTTGTAAGCTGTTATTTTCTGTCCATCTTATTTTCTTTGATTCTGTTCACTTCTTTTCTTATCTTTTTCCTTCAGTCTTTTGTTACCTGCCATTTCCTGCTCCATTTTCCTTTTTGTCTTCCATTTTATTGTCCCTTATGACTTCTCTTCCCTCCTGTTCTTTTCTTTTCCCCCTTTTCCATTCACTTTTCTTGTTTCCCCCTGTTCTCTCCCCCGTTAGCTCCCCTTTTTATGTCTCCATGGTGATCGTAGCCTGATCTCTCTGGCTCTATACCTGGGGCTTTAATGCACCCCTGACCTAGAACACCTGAGCTCAGAAAGACCCAGTGTCTGTGGGAGGAGCCTGTATCGAGTGGGTGTGGGGGGGCGGGCGTGTCCTGGAAAGTAGGGTTCTTTTAAATATAGGGTTCCTGGAGCGGAATAGCTCAGAAATGAAGGGTTCTAGGATCAGAATACGTCGGAAATGTAAGGTTCCTTTAAACATAGGGTTTTAGGAGCAGAAAACGTCTTTTTAAATATAGAGTTCTAGGCGTGGAATACGTCAGAAATGTACGGTTTCTTTAAAAATAGGGTTCTAGGAGCAGAAAACGTCATTTGTTTAAATATGGGGTTCCAGGAGCAGAATAGCTCAAATATATGGTTCTTTTAACTATTGTGTTCTAGGAGCAGAATACATTGTTTTTAATAAATATAGGGTTTTAGGAGCAGAATACGTCGGAAATATAGGGTTCTAGGAGCAGAAAACGTTGTTTTTTTAAATACAGAGTTGTAAGTGTGAAATACGTCGGAAATGTAGGGTTCCTTTAAATATAGGGTTCTAGGAGCAGAATACGTCGTTTTTATCAAATATAGGGTTTTAGGAGCAGAATACGTCGGAAATATAGGGTTCTAGGAGCAGAAAACGTTGTTTTTTTAAATATAGAGTTGTAAGTGTGGATTACGTCGGAAGTGTAGGGTTCCTTTAAATATAGGGTTCTAGGAGCAGAAAATTTTTTTTAAAATATAGAGTTCTAGGCGTGGAATACGCCAAAAATGTAGGGTTCCTTTAAAAATAGGATTCTAGGAGCAGAATGCGTCATTTGTTTAAATATGGGGTTTCAGGAGCGGAATAGCTCAAATATATGGTTCTTTTAACTATTGTGTTCTAGGAGCAGAATACGTGTATTTTTTTATTTGAATTTTTTGTTAATTTAGAGTTCTAGGTGTGGAATAGTTTGTAATTATAGTTGCTTTATAGTTTTATATATATATATATATATATATATATATATATATATATATATATATATATATATTCTTCTTTAATCTGCCGGGGGCTTTCCCAGCTGCTAACAGGCTGTTTCTAGCCTGTGGTGTATGTTATGCTACCTGGCTAGTGAGCTTTACCCAGCATGCTGTTCGGTGATGTAGTTCTTCTCAGAGCTCAGCAGCGCTCCTGGTGGTGAAAAATTGTTATGTAATGTGCTGCCTATTTGTAAGAGCTGTGTATATGGACAATGCATAGCATGTGGGAAATTAACACCGGCACAAATTGATATAAACATGATACAAATTTTTGCCCGTACCGCCCAGCACTAGTGTCTTTTCATATAGGATTGCAGAATATGTTGGAACTATAGGGATCCATTTAAAATAGGGTTCTAGGAGCAGAACAGCTTTAACCAAGAGCATTTGCTGTCAGATTGCAGATTCTGAAACTCGTTTCCTGAACAGGAAAGTTGAGATCCAGACCTTTTTTTTTTTTTTTTTTTTTTTTTTAATGCGCTCAGTCCCTTTCAACTTCATCTGCAAAAAAAAAAAAGTGTTCTGTAGCCCTCTAGAGCCCTGAGGCCTACAAAGCCTCGGTTTCTTTACTGATGAATCATCGTTCCCATTGGCGCTAGCTGTTAAAAGGCAGGACGAGATCCTCGCTCGGCCGTGAAGCGGGGGGTGGGGGTGGGGGCTGTAGAAGCGAGCGTAGAGAGTAAACTCTGCCCTCGGCGATGCTGGGCGTTTAAAAGGCGACCAGCTGAGAATTTGTACCGCCGGTCCTCAGAAGATCTGAGACGGTGCCTTTGTGTGAAGGGGAAATGGATCTGAATACGGATCTGAGCACTCGGGGAAACCAAATACCGGCCAGCACAGACAACACACGGGCACAGATCCGAACTATCTGCAGAACAAAGGGAGAGTGTCGAGATGGTGTCAAGAGGGAAATCCAGGACAGAGCAGGGCTAAAGATGTTGGTTGCTCCCGTTTGGCTAACTCAAAGCGACATGACCGTTTCAACGTTAGGAAAACGAATGGGTGGGAACGGGACTCGGCGAAGCCAGAAAGTTCAGCTGGGATTTTTCTTTTGGACGAACTTAAAAAGCTCTAGATGTTTAAGAGCTGCTGCATGCTGGTACATGTTCTGGTGTTGGTTTGGTGTTTTCAGATGTTCCAGAGCTGGTTTAAGCTGGTAGATGTTCTGGTGTTGGTTTGGTGTTTTCAGATGTTCCAGAGGTGGTTCATGTTGGTTGATGGTCTGGTCCTGGTTTGGTTGTTCAGGTGCTCCTGAGTTGATGGTCTGCTGTTGGTTTGCTACTTCAGATGTTCCACAGTTTGTAGCTGTTGGACAGTCTGGTCTTGGTTTGATTGTTCAGATGTTCCAGGGCTGGTTTGTGGTCGCAGAAGGTCTGGTATTGGTATGCTTCGAGCTGGTAGAGGGTCCTGTCTTGATTTTTGTTTGTTTAGGTGCTTCCAGAGCTGGTAGATGGTCTTGTCCGGGTTTAATTGTTCAGATTTCCACTAACTAGTTGATATGCTGGTTGACTGCCATTGGTTTGACTGCTCAAGTGTTCCACAGTTGGACCATATTGGTAAGTGGTTTCGTCCTGTGAAATGCTGTTGGGTTAACTAGTTTTGATTTTTGCTTCTTCAGGTGGTCCAGAGTTGGTTACTGGTAGATGTTCTGGTCCTGGTTTGATTATTCAGTTGTTACAGAGATGGTTTAATTAGGTAGATGTTCTGGTTTAAGGTGGAAAGATGTTCTGGTTCTTCTGCTGCTTTTTCCGGTATAAAAATAAAAGCTCGAGCTTATAGAAGAGGGAATTATAGAATAGAAAAGGAGAAAAAAAATCCATAGTCGAGTGTAAAGTTTGAGGAAGTTGCTGAAATCTCTCTTTGTGAGTTCAAGGACTGTATGAAGAAGAAGAAGCAGAAGGAGGAGGAATAAAAAATCGTCTGGTTGCAGAAAGTCTTGCTGTGGGAAATGGCAGTGTGTTCTGGGTTCGAGGGGTTCTGTGTTTGTGTGTGTTTTCCAGAGAGTGACTAAGACGTTTCATGTGGGTCCAGAAGTGAGAGAATATTTGATTTCTTTCTACACCATTCCCCCTGCAGCTCCCTTTGATTCCTCCATCACGTCTCCCAGCCTGTGACGCCCCCCCTGGTGCCCAGAGAGGGCCAGGGAGCGGCTATTTACAGAACTCAGGCCCCGCCCCTCCCCCGTGCCAGCCGTGCTTATTACAGAGAACCTTATTAAAGTCCAAATGCCATCGGAACTGTAACGGGGAAAGTCTTCTCACAGGCCCAGCGGATAACAGGCCCTTTTTCACTGAGCTGACATGGTCCTGGTTCCAGCACTGGTTCTGGTATATATTGGAAGCTGGTTCTGGTTCGTGCATGTATCTGGTTTATTTATTTAGCAGGTGTGGTTCTGGTTCTAGTTTGCTTGTTTAATTGGTTTGGTTCTGGTTTACTTATTTAGCCAATTTGGTTCTGGTTTGCTCGCTCAGCTGGTTTGGTTCTGTTTCATACGGGTCTGGTTCTGGTTTGCTTGTTTATCTGGTTTGGTTTTGTTTCATACCGACCTGGTTCTGGTTTGCTTGTTTATCTGGTTTGGTTCTGTTTCATACTTGCCTGGTTCTGGTTTGCTTGTTTATCTGGTTTGGTTCTGTTTCATACTGGCCTGGTTCTGGTCTGCTTGTTTATCTTGTTTGGTTCTGTTTCATACCTGCCTGGTTCTGGTCTGCTTGTTTATCTGGTTTGGTTCTGTTTCATACCGGCCTGGTTCTGGTCTGCTTGTTTATCTGGTTTGGTTCTGTTTCATACCGGCCTGGTTCTGGTTTGCTTGTTTATCTGGTTTGGTTCTGTTTCATACCGGCCTGGTTCTGGTCTGTTTATTTTATCTGGTTTGGGTTCTGTTTTTCATACCGGCCTGGTTCTGGTCTGCTTGTTTATCTGGTTTGGTTCTGTTTTCATACCGACCTGGTTCGGGTTTGCATGTTTAGCTGGTTTGGTTCTGTTTTCATACCGGCCTGGTTTCTGGTTTGCTTGTTTATCTGGTTTGGGTTCTTTTCAATACCGGCCTGGTCTGTTCGGGTTGCTTGTTTATCTGGTTTGGTTCTGTTTCATACCGGCCTGGTTTTGGTCTGTTTATCTGGTTTGGTTTCTGTTTTCATACTGGCCCTGGTTCTGGTTTGCTTGTTTATCTGGTTTGGTTCTGTTTCATACCGGCCTGGTTCTGGTTTGCTTGTTTATTTATCTGGTTTTGGTTCTGTTTCATACCGGCCTGGTTCTGGTCTGCTTGTTTATCTGGTTTGGTTCTGTTTCATACCGGCCTGGTTCTTGGTTTGCTTGTTTAGCTGGTTTGGTTCTGTTTCTACCGACCTGGTTCTGGTTTGCTTGTTTAGCTGGTTTGGTTCTGTTTCATACCGGCCTGGTTCTGGTTTGCTTGTTTATCTGGTTTGTTCTGTTTCATACCGACCTGGTTCTGGATTGCTTTTTTAGCTGGTTTGGTTCTGTTTCATACTGGCCTGGTTCTGGTCTGCTTGTTTATCTGGTTTGGTTCTGTTTTCATACCGGCCTGGTTCTGGTCTGCTTGTTTATCTGGTTTGGTTCTGTTTCATACTGGCCTGGTTCTGGTCTGCATGTTTAGCTGTGTTTGGTTTCTGTTTCAAGTTTCATACTGGCCTGGTTCTGGTCTGCTTGTTTAGCTGGTTTGGTTCTGTTTCATACCGGCCTGGTTCTGGTCTGCTTGTTTATCTGGTTTGGTTCTGTTTCATACTGGCCTGGTTCTAGTCTGCTTGTTTATCTGGTTTGGTTCTGTTTCATATTGGCCTGGTTCTGGTCTGCTTGTTTATCTGGTTTGGTTCTGCTTCATACCGGCCTGGTTCTGGTTTGCTTGTTTAGCTGGTTTGGTTCTGCTTTATACTGGCCTGGCTCTGGTTCTAGTTTGCTTGGTTCATGTACTGGTTTATGTGGGTATTGGTCTGGTTCTTGTTCATGCTGGTAGCTGGTTCCAGTTCTGGTTTTGTTGTTTAGCTGGTCTGCTTCTAGTTCCTGTTGGTTCCTGGTCTGGTTCTTCTCAGTATGTGGTCTTATTGTGGTTCCTGTTGGTTCCCGGTCTGGTTCATAGTAATAGCTGTCCTGGTTCTGATTTATTCTGGTAGTTGATCTGGTTCTGCTTCATACTATCCTGGCTCTGGTTCTAGATTGCTTGGTTCATGTACTGGTTTATGTGGGTATTGGTCTGGTTCTTGTTCATGCTGGTAGCTGGTTCTAGTTCTGGTTTTGTTGTTTAGCTGGTCTGCTTCTAGTTCCTGTTGGTTCCCGGTCTGGTTCTTGTCAGCATTTGATCTCACCCTGGTTCCTGGTGTGGTCTCTTATGGCTGTAACCGCTGTAACTTCTGCTGCACAGAGCCAAAGCCGATCCAGGAGCCCATCCCTCCAGCGCTGGTGTAAGAGGTTCCAGCTCGGGGCAGCACCTGCCAGGGTTCTGAAATACGGCGTTTGTATATTTCTCATAGCAGCGCTGAGGCGAAGGGCTCCGAGGAACAGGGAAACAATATTGAGTGAGGGAGAGGCGCGGGGACAAATTGGGCAAGTGTGTGTTCTGTCACCCCTAATGAATATAAATCCGCCGGATGCACCGGCGATATTAAAGCCACCGCTTTGACAAAGTCGTTTAGCTTCGCCAAAGGCCACCGCCTTAACGTCACCGCTGCTTCTTTTCAGTCCGGCTGCCTCTCCGGGGAGGAATCGGGACTTTATTGGAAGATTGGACGGGAATAAAGGGTAATACACAAACAAGAGCTGGGCCGGGGACCGTGGAAGACGTGTGGGCTGAGCGCCGCCTACTGACTAGATTGTTCAACCGCAAAAATTAGAAAATTAATATCAATTAAAGGTTCAATTTTAGTCTGGGGGGAAATGTGCCACAGTTACCTCTCGTACACCTTGCGTCCCAATACATTTGGCCACATGTTGGTGTGTCCCAATCCTTTTAGCCATGTGTGGGTTTGTGTCTTGATTCTTTTGGCCATGTCCGGGTGTGCGTCCTAATACTTTTATCCCAGTGTGGATTTGCATCCCGGTACTTTTAGCCATGTCCAGGTTTGTGTCTCAAAACTTTTGGCCATATGTGAGTTTGTGTCCTAATACTTTTGTAGACCCTTTAGAGAAGTAGGTGAGGGTGGAGATGCCTTCGAGCTGATCCTAATAAAGTATTTGAAGTGTCACCTGAGTGGTCGTTCGTTTATTTCCTCCTTTATTCCAATTCCATTATTCTGCCGCGTTAAAACCTGCTTAACTCTGCCTTTTTCCCTCGGCGCCTCGTCTCCTGAATTAAATATGTCGCTTTGCTCACGACAAGGTGCTAACGGGACTGTTTCGGGGCCCCGAAATATATATACCTCCTCGCTGCGCTGCACATGAGGGACCGGAGAGAGAACTATTGCTATCGATTTCGGATAATTCATTCCCCCCTCGCCGGCGTCGTAAATCTGACCCCGGGCGCTTGCGCCGGGTTTATGCACATCCTTTTGTGCTGGTTATGCACGGAGATGGCTGATGGTTATCGAGTGATCAGACGGAGGCGCTAATGTTAATGAGCTCCCTGGAAAAAAAAAGCGCCGTCCCGCAAATTTATGGCGGCTCCGAGAGGCAGGCAGCCGAGGGTCATAAATCGTTTTACGACCGGCAGCCGGGGCTGAAGCTCCTCGTAACCGAGGCCGTCGAATCGGACCAGAATGGCGGTTAATTGTTTTTTAACGCTCCCCTTTCGTGCGGGCGCAGCCCCCCTCCGGAGAGTCCTTTGGTGACCTGTAGAGCAAGGGCCTAATCCCAAGTTTGTGTCCTAATACTTTTGACCACATCCAGGTGTGTATTCCAATGCTTTTGGCCACATGCGGGTTTGTCTCAATACATTTGGCCATGTCCGAGTTTGTGTACCAATACATTTGTCCACATATGGTTTTATCTCAATACTTTTGGCCATGTCCTGGTTTGTGTTCGAATACTTTTGGCCTCGTATGGGTTTGTGTCCCAATACTTTTGGCCTAACGGGATTGTGTTTTAATATTTTTTGCCAAATGTGGGTTTGTTTGTCCTTGTGTCTTTTTTACTTCGTCAACTCAAGACACGCATTTAGTGCAGGAGGCTCTAGTTTGTGTTTTTGTGGGCATGAACAGATTAGAATGCACTTAGAGTTATCCAAACAGTTCCGTCCAGTCACTGTGAGGTTTATCATCATCATTCTCCAGCCTTTACACTCCATCAGTTTCGGACTCGGTGTGAAGGACGGCGGTAATACGCGTGCTCTTTTTCAAATCTTGATGTGCGTATTTTACGTGTGTAAAAAATGGACTTGTGTGAAAAGGCCTTAAGGTCGTCGGTCTATGGTAGGGCCCCCTGTTGGAGCTCGTCGGAAGTGCTCAAAGCTTCAAACGGGCCTGTGTTGCCTCCTCGCTTCGGGGTTCTAACGCGTCTGTTTGTGTCTGGAGCTTCCCTTTTTGCCAAGCGATGTTTTTTCGGGGTGAAGTATCGCTTTAAATAAATCATTGAATTTAATTACGTACAGAAATACAGAAGAGGGCCGGAAGCCGGCGATGAGGAGTGGGATGAATAATTTAGGTCGGTGCGAGGCGAGGCGAGGCGAGAGGAGAGGAGGAAAAAATCTTGATAGAGGAGAATAAAAACACAGTGATTAGCCTGAGTCTCGGCCTCGGCGCCTTTAACATACGCTTTAGATATTAATGTTATGTTCATATTTACTGAAAGTACGGCGGGTTTTACCACCAGGAACCACAGGGGAAGCGGCGCGAGAAGGTTTTTTAATGAATAATTGATAACGGCTCAAACGTCGACGGGTTTGACACCTTCAGTCCAGAATATATTTCAGAGAAGATATGGACTGCAACCCCTGTTTGGGAACGTTACGGACAGGAGTCGCAGTCCACTGAAAGGCGTCACGTTCGGGAACTTTATGGAACACAAAGACGGTCAGAACACTCCTTCATAACCGTGTGACACCCTCCGAAGGACTGTGTCCCCTGTTGGGGAACGTTACGGAACACGAAGAGGGTCAGAATGCTGTTAAAAACATTTTAACTTGACCTTTTCCAGAAGGTGGACAGGCTGCTCTGGACTGCTCTCTAGGTGTGAGCGAGAAACTCCATCGTGGACTGGAATCGGGTTCAGGGTGCAACTTTTCATCTAGCCATGCTTCGAATTATTTCTGTGTTTATTAACCAGCTTCTGCAAATGGGTCACTATTGGAATGTGTGGAAGCGAAAAGGGTCAGAATGCTGTCAGAATTTCACAGTTGTGGGTTGCTCAAAGTGAGATTGGAACGCTGGGCCTTTAGTTGGTCCACAGTCCAGTATCTTAAATACTGAGCCACCGCAATCCAATAATATTAGGTAATAACTACTTTGATGTATGGAAGTGAAAAGGGTCAGAATGCTGCCAAAAATGAACCCTTTATAAAAAGTGGTATCACTATCTGCAGTCGTCTTCACTCTCTGTGTCAAAAAGTTCAGTCTTTTTTCTCTTTCTCTGTGGTTAAATGAGTTCATATCTTAACCAACTCTACTGTAGTGTATGGAAGCGAAAAGGGTCAGAATGCTGCCAAAAATTAATCTTTTTTGTCTCAAGTGACTTACAATGGATACACTTGTACGATCCAAGCCAAAGTGGAGTGCCCAAGGTAGGATTGGAACACTGACCCTTTGGGTCCACAGTCCAGTATCTTAACCTTTGACCCACAACTGTTCCATAGTGGAAGCAAGAAGGGTCAGAATGCTGCAAAAAATTGACATTGTATTTACATTTAGTATTTTAGGAGGCTTCAGCAGGTATGGACATGCTCTTACAGTCCAAGCAATCATTTGTTGCTCAAGTGAGGATTGGAACCCTGGACCTTCAGTTAGTCCACGATCCAGTATCTGCTAGCCTCATGTATAACTCTTTAGACGAGGCTTTGGAGGACAGAACAAGAACTGCTGTACATTCAGCTCTGATTGCTGTCGTCTGATAATGTAGCCAACCCTAAGAGTAAGACGTCCTCCTCAGGTGAAGCCTGATGGGAATTCCCACCCTGTGTGACCTCGTGATCTCGGCCTGAACCCGGGGAGCGAGGCGAGTATGCATGAGGAGGAGGAATGAGAGCGGCTGATTTAATGAGTTAATCCGTTTGAAGGCCGTACGAACGCTTTCAGGCGGTGTTTGTTCTCTGGGGGATGAAGGCAATCCTGTTCATTAGGCAGCCGGAGCACATCTGTCTTCCGAGGGTAATTACCGGAGACAAATTTGACAGCTGTATTGCCCGCGTCCTCTGTAACCCCACCTGAATATACAACCGCTCGGCCTCCCGTGGCGTTAACGCGTTCCTAGAAGGATCCCTACTACAAGCTATCTCGTAGTGTTTTGCTATTTTTTTTTTCTTCCCCTCTTTCAGTCAGATTTCTGCTCATAATATCTTGGCACGCCTTGTCACCGCGCTCTCGCCAGGCATCGGTGCCAGTTCGCAGACAAAGCTGTTGCTAGGAAGGCAGCTAATTAGCGGTGACACTAATGGGGAGATGCGTAGAAAAGTGTGCACCAAATTTTCCATCAAAATGCATTTTGCCAGCTGGGTTGTGGAGGCATTTTGGCTCAGTCCGTGTCCGAGCCGTTGGCAGTTGCCGGGGGAAAAAACAAAGCTCTTAAAAACAAAAAGCAGCCTGATCTGGCAGTAACGCGCCTTTATGGTTGTGCTGATCAGCGGACACCCGGGTCAGTCGGAGCCATTGCTCCGGCACCTCTAAAGACCCCGTGTAGTCATTGGGCAACTTTTGGAAAGACGAGTCGGTTAGTAGTTGCCCTTGGGGTTGATCGTTACCTCGTTTGGCCCTTGCTTGACCTTTGCAACCAGCATCAACAGGCGAAAGATTGTGGAACATCTGCTAGCATACAAACCTTCACTCTCTACGCAAATCCACACCTGATGCAAGCTCGGCATCTGCTAGATCATCACTCAAGGGTCTGAAACCAAGGTTGTACTTGTAAACAAGACGTCTTAGACCTTCTCCAGACCTTAGCACAGATCTGACGAACTAAACAAGCATGAAGCTCCCAAGTTCCCGCAGGAAAATGGGGCGTTGCTCGAAAACCGTTTGGATGGCAAAACGATGAGGAACGAACTACAGAAGTTATTCAGCGGGAGCCTCCATTTCCTGAAAAAAAAAAAAAAAGCCCAGCCTTTCTGCAAAAGCTCCGATCTGCAAAAGTTTTTGGCAGGAGTGAAAAAACAAACCTCGGGTTTTCCTGGCACGGCGCTCTCGCTTGGCCGTGGCGCTGGTTCAAGGAAGGGAGCTAATTAGCGGTGTTGACAGTAGTTAGGGATCTCCGAGGGCATTAACGTTTTCAGGAGTAAACGCGACTCTTCGGGACCTTTTTAATCCAGTCTGTTAAAGACCTTTTTAATCTCCCCTCCAATAAAGCGACGAGCCGCGAGAGCCGGAGTAATTTCATGTTTTATATCCACGATAAAATCACGTCGACTTATGGCTTTTATTAAACGGCGACAAACAGTTGGGCTAAGTGCCCCAGTGTTTGTCAAGTGTGTATTATTTTTAAAAACAGGAATACTTCGCCCAAGATGCAGCGTCGCCCAACCAGGATTTGCCTTCTTTTTCTTTTTTTTTTTTTCTCTTGTTCTTTTTGCTCTGTTTTTAATTGTGTAAAAGAACAGAAATATCAGCTAAGGCTTGTCAAACTTAAATGTCACCCATATGAACTCTGTGTTATCTGACTTTCAGTGCGCTCTTTGGTGTCTTTCCATTTGAGGTGGTTGAACAGGTGTCTTGTTTCCACCAGTTGCGCATCTTAGGATTAAAGAAGTTTTTTGTTTGAAGATTGGACTTCCGTACTTTATCCAATGCTGCTGATGGGCGAGGCCTTTACCGATAATAAAGAAAACATAAATGTTTAGAAATTGACAGAATTTTATCGAATCAGTGTATCGCAATTTAGCTACATTTTTGAGGTAAAAAGTCTTTAGAACACCATTGTTTTTTTTTTATTTCCCATAATAATCCAAATAATATAGAAATTTACATAAGGGAGTTTTTTTAAACTGTGCTATCTGACTTTCACGGCGCTCTTTGGTGTCTTTCCGTTTGAGGTGGTTAAACAGGTTTCTTGTTTCCACCAGACGTTTGTCTTGTCGCTGCGTATTTTGGTATGAAAAAATTGTTATTTGACTTCGCTACTTTGTCCAGCGCTGTTGATGGGCATGGCCTCTCTACCGATAATAATAAGAAAAAATAACGTAAATATTCAGGAATGAACATTGAGATGCAACAACCTAGAGTAATGTTCAGAACTCGCTTCGAGAACAGTTTTTGTCGATTTATTTTATTTCTTTTAAAATATTACAGATTGATTGTAATGTTCGAATGTGTGAGATTTTTCTCTAATCGAAGTATCACAATTTAGTTACGTTTCTGAGGTAAAAAGTCTTAGAACATTGTTGTATTTTTTATTCCCAGAAAAAACTAGGCTACTAGATAAATAATAATATACAAATTTACGTAAGGGAGACATATAATTTTAAACTGTGCTATCTGACTTTCTGTGTGCTCTTTGGTGTCTTTCCGTTTAAGGTATTTGGACAGGTTTCACAGAAGGGCTAATAAATAAAAAAACTAAAAAAAACCTAACATGTCTGTTTATGACGCGCAGACTTTCTGCTATGGCTCGATATCGGTTTTTATCCGGCTCAGTTTTATGATCTCGTGGATCAGGGAAAGTTCAACTTTACTACGAAGCGTTTTTTGTTTTTAACAAGGAACCAGATAAGAATGTCTGTTTCCTGTTCAGGGAATGGTGTCTTCTCCTGTTGTAGCCTACCAGCCTGAAGAATCGCTGTGTTAAGAGTTACCGTAGCATTTCTCATCAGGTCAGTGGTTGTGAATTCAAATTCTGGCTTAACCTTTAGATCCCATTTCTGGAATGTTCTCCAGGCTAATGTTTTTGACCCCCATGGCGTCTCGTATGGTATAGTGGGTGGTGTCGTAAAACTAAACCCAAGCGGTTTGCTCCAAATCTCATGCGAATCCACAACCATTTCCCAGCGAGGAACGAGCCACGACCGGCAGGTGGGCGAGCTTGGCACCAGCGGGTCCGTAGCCGGCATGGGGCAGACGCGACGCGCCCCGCTGCCATCCAGGCTGCTCGTGGGTAGCGGGAAGACTGTTAGATCTTCCTCGTTCTGACTGATTGACGGCGTACCTTGGATGGAGTTCAGCGACAAGCTGCAAAATCCAGGCGAGGCAGTTGGCACGGGCGAGCGCGTTTCGACACAAACACCTCGCGTTCTCAAAACAACGCTATCTTTAGACGGACTGATTGATTGTACCTTGTGGATGTTTAGTTACTTTAAAAAAAGCTTCAAGATCTCAAGAGGCTGTAGGCTTGCCAGCGTGAACGACCCACGGCAGACCTCTGGATAGTTGATGCTGGCCACATGTTTGATCAGCTGCTGCCACCTACAGGGCTAAACATGCAATGAAGTGTGTATTTACATTTTGAAGATAAAAAGTCTTAATACACCATTGAATCTTTTATTATTTCAAAAAAATTGGGGCTGTTTGGGAAATAATGCTATAACCTACTAAAGAAGGGTTAAAATGCTGTTTCTAAGCACCAGTCGCTTCCACTGGTTCAGTTGTATTGGCGCATTGCCTCAGAAATTAATCCCAATTCTCAGGTCTAGTACTACCAGAATTTGACACTAGGGGTGCACTAGGGCCTGGTCTTTGGATGTTTTCAAGCTATTGTTTGTGAATGGTGAAGGAATGGTTAATTATTTCAAACGAGGCTTGGGCCCCCCCAAAACTCTAGACCTAGTCTTCAAGGTCTGCTGATGCTCAGAGACGACAGAGATTTAAACCCCTCTCCCTGCAAATGAGAGGCTTTGGGAGCCCACATAACCATCTAGACCTGGTCTTCAAGGTCTGATGATGTCTGGAGAAGACTAGGATTTGACCCACCCCCTACCAAACGAGAGCCTTGGGCACCCATAAAAGTGTCGTCATCATGCCCCCCCAAAACCCTCTACACCCCAGATTTTCAAGGTCTATCAGAGAAGACTGGGTTTTGACCCCCAAACAAAAGATAGACTTGTGAATCCACAAAACTTTCTAGACCTGGTTTTTAAGGTCCACTGACGCCCAGAGAATACAGCAAACAACAGTCTTGGGCACCCAAAAAAACATATAGACCTGGTCTTCAAGGTCTGCTGATGCTCAGAGAAGCCAGGGATTTAATCCCTCAGCAATCTAGAGTCTTGGGCACCCACAAGACCATCTAGACCTAGTCTTCAAGGTCTGCCGATGCTTGGAGGAGACGGGACCTTAAACCCCATCTCCTACACGGGCTCCATCTGCGCCGTCTTGTGCTGGAAGCCCACGGGTGTGAATCCAGCGACAATCTTCTTGTTAATCCTGATCTTTGCTGACACATGGACTCAGATGGGGCTGCTGCCTGTCAGTCTGTGCCAAATTCTGCCGTGGACGCTCTTTATTTGGAGCCGGTTGCTGAGCCAAGTTGTGCCGCTGATATCTGAATCGACGCCAGGCT
This sequence comes from Ancistrus triradiatus, assembly GCA_025084515.1. Lineage (NCBI taxonomy): Eukaryota > Metazoa > Chordata > Actinopteri > Siluriformes > Loricariidae > Ancistrus > Ancistrus triradiatus. The sequence goes on along the minus strand of JAJAGP010001617.1, from coordinate 45,157 downwards.
GAAGGATTTCTTTTTTTTTTCTTTTTCCTCCGCTCTTCTTCTCGTCCATGCGAGAGCGTTTATGAATAATTGATTAAAAGAGAGCTCCAGTCAAAGTCCGTTTGGTATGCGAGCGAAGAGTGTCCAGGCTCCGGACTAATTGAGGGCAGGATTTTTCCGTCCCACCTGGATGCGAGCGCGTTTTTAGCGGACATGGCAGGGATCTAATTTCTAATCTGAATTGGTTGGGGGTGGGGAACAATCTTTCATAAAGAGAAGATTAGGGTTGGTGGAGCAGGAGCAGTCAGCATGTGGATAAAGGGAATGAAGCGGTGTTGAATAAATGATGAGCAGGGGGCCCTTCGTCCTCTCCAGCCTCTCCTCGCCTGCCGTGGTTAGCATCACCATTATGTTCCTCTGCTTCAGAACGTCTGTAGGACGGTACGGACTGGGCTCTGTTCTGGGCACAGCGATCGTTGTTTTAATGCTTGTTCTTCGTAGACCTCCAAGTTAGCGGTGGAACGTTCTCATTAGTCCAACTTTCCACTGGTGTTTACTGGTGCAACGTGTCCATTACTGTTTCTTCTGGCTTGCTTACGCTTTAAGCTTCCGAATGTTTTATGTATTGCCTTCAACCCCTTAAAACGAATATTAATTAGGCGACAAGGTTCGAGCGTCTACGTACTCCGTCGGTGTGAGATTCTTCTGACAAGTCTGTGCTGGGAAGAAATAGAATCGTTGATGCATTCCCTTCCTCCTTATTTTCTCTTGTGAAGATGATAGGTCTTCACAGAGAAATAAACTGGATTCTAGGAATACAGACACACAAATATAAGTAAATATAAATAAATATATATATATATATATATAATATATATATAATATATATATATATATCTATATATATGTATATATATATATATATATATATATATAATTTTTTTTTTTCTTCTCACTTTTCTACTGAAGGGTATCAAGAAAGAGAGAGAGACTTGCTTGAAAGTTTTCAGATGCTTTAGGATTTAGGTGGTTACAAAACAATCACAAAACAAGCCACCGCTCTCCAAAAAGAACATTTTGTGGACGGATATGACCAAAGCAGAGTTAAGTCTAGAGAAAGGAAAAGTGCCGCTGCAGGCATGTTTCATTGCCACTCTGGGAGCGAACTTCTGTATGCGCTGGCGTTAACCTGATGCAGTTACAAATCACTAAACCCTTTCCTACACACACTCAGACTCGTATCCATGTTGTAATTGAATTTACAATCTCCCAAAGTAAACAACTATGATTACATGTAGGAATTGCATTGAGCTTCTCTAGCTCCACGAATCCAGCACTCATTAGGATCTTCTTGCCTGCGTTTTGTTAACCTTCCTAAACAAAACAAACAAAACCATTGTGTTTATTGGACGGGAGCTTTACGTGTCAAAGGCGTCGCTACGAAAGCCCTTGTAATAACGGGTCGAATGAAGAGAGGGCGCAAAGATCAATAAATAAACCAGCAGTGTTCGGCTCCAGTAGCTGCAGTAGCTCCGTGAGGACTGACCATCCCCACAAGGATAGAAAGAGCTGACGCTGTTGGATTTTTTTGGGACAAAAGTGCTACAACAAAAATGGAAATAAAAAAAATCAATATAGCCAAAAAATCAGTTTGCGTGCTTTCCTTTCTCCAGACTTCTTATTTAAACCTAAAAGCACTGCTTTGGTCATATCTGTCCACAAAACATTTTTCCCAGCTGCAGATGGGCAGAAGTGTTCTTTTTGGAGAGCAGTGGCTTTCTCCTTGTAACCCTGCCATGCACAGAGAGAGAAGTTACCCCAGGCCTCTTTGGGATCTTGTCCAGTATCATAAAAGTGGTATACAAGCCCGGGCCACACAATCAGACTGAACAATCTGGAGATGGAACGCTGTTGCTATCGTGTTGCTGTGGTGTCCCAGGTGGTTGTTGTAGCGTGACTAGGTGGTTTCTATGGTGTCCCAGGAGGTTGCTATGCTATTCCACATTGTTGCTATGGTGTTGCTAGGTAATTGCTATGGTTTTTCAGGAGGTTGCTGTGGTGTCACATGGTTGCTATGGTGTCCTAAGTGGTTGTATACTGTTGCTAGGTGGAAGCTGTGGTACCCCGTTTGGTTGCTATGGTGTTGCTTTAGTGTTCCACATGGTTGCTGTGTTATCCTGGGTGGTTGCTATGCTGTTGCTAGGCAGTTGCTATGGTATCTCAGATGGTTGCTATGGTGTATCAGGTGGTTGTTAAGTGTTTTATGTGGTGTCCCATGTTATTTTTTATTTGGAAACTGTGGGTCTGATCAAAAAGCCGTATACAAGAACAGATCCGGAAAACCGTGCAAAAAAAGAAAGACTAATAATATAAATTCAGAATAATACTACAGCTGTTATAATTATATATTATCAATATATCGCTGCTAAAGTAAATGTAATGGTGGCCTAAGACTTTTGGACAGAAGCAGAACGTAGGGCATCTGTTGCATATTGCGGGTTTTTTGTTTAGGTGGTGTGAAAATTCGTTCGGTTCCTCCGGATTTTGCGGGTGTTATAGTCCCCCCCGGTGCGGCTCGACCTCACACTAATTCACTAAGGCCTCAAATCCTGTCCAGACGGTCCCCTGACATTTCCGAGTGGGCACTAAATTACCAGGCATCTCCTTATCTACGGGCAGGACGACGCTCGTCTCCCGTGAGCGTACACTCGTAGAAATCGATGGTATCGATTCGTCTGCGTGTGGCGTGTATTAATAAAAACATTCGGTCCTCTGGCAGGAGACGGCCCTGTTATGATAACCTTTTTTTCTCTCTCGTTTGACGAGATCAGGCAAGTCCTGACAAGCAAAGCTTCCTCGGTGGCCTGAGTGTGAATTAATCCAGGAACCCGGAGCAGATGGGCGGTCTCGTTTTATAAAAAAAAAAAGTACTCTGTAATGGCAAACGCTCAGACTCGAAGGGAAAGAAGGAAAGCTTGCTGGTACCTATGTCTGGACCTGATCCGACGCCGCCCCTAAACCTTCGCACATTGTCTCTGGACATGGTTCCGTGCCCGAGATCTCCTCCCGGAGCTTTCCTGGGTGCTCTGGGAGTTCCTACACCCAGCGCAATTATTTAATCTCGCTGACTCAGGCTCGAAAGCAAAGAAGAGTAAATGAAGTACAGCTAGTAAATGAAGTACGCTCTCGCCGCTCGAAGCCCAAACGTAATAAGAGAAAAATATCCGGGTCAGGTGGCCCGGTTACTGCGAGCGATGCCGCGACAGGGAAGGGCTACGTCCCAAAGTAAGAGGCGAAATCGTAAGGACTGTAAGGAGCCAGCGTAGAAACTATTTGGTAACAGAAATATATTGATTGCTGGTCGATCTCCGTCTCCACCCTCACCTACGGCCATGACCTCTGGGTAAGGACCTAAAGGAGGAGGTCGCAGATACAAGTGGCAGGTTGCTGGGCACATTCTTTGAGGAGCTCAGAGTAGAGCCGCTGCCCAGGCAGGAGCTCATGGACGCCTCCCACTAGGGGTTTGCCAGGCACGGCTAACTGGAGGAATTCCCCGCGGTAGGCCCAAGACTCACCCAGGAGGAGTTGTTAGGGGTTGCGGGAGCAGGGATGCCTGAGCTTCTTGGCTTGCCATGCCAACCGGTCAGCCACCTAATGCCAGTCTCAAATCTCAACCTACTTTTCTAGACCGTCTTCAGTCCAGATCTGGAGTACTGCTTGATGTTGGCATTGGTCCACCCGAGATGCCTCCGAGCCCGGAGAAGTGGACACCACCTCTGGACTTCTTTATCACATGGTAACGTTTTAAGTGGCGATTGTGAACGTAACTCTGTAGTGTTGTAGTTCCCGGGAGTGCGCCGTAGACAGAGAAATGCACAAATCCCTTCCGATCTTTCTTTGAGGAACGTTGTTTTTTCATTAGTTGACGAAATTGGAGGTCCTCAAAGACTCGACCTTTTTACCTCCCTACCTCTTTAGTACTCCTAAAAAATGTGGTATATCTTGGGCTCATCCTGTCTGCTTAGAAACAGGTGTCGAGTGTTTGCCTACTACTTATTTATTTTTGTTCCAAATGCAGCTCCGAATATATCGAGACGGGGAACAAAGAGCCGTGATTAGCCCAGGCTTCGCGCTAGATCGGGGTTTTGAAAGCGCAGAAGGTCGGACCAACTCGGGCCTAATCACAGGTCCTTTGATAAGGTGCTTGTATCTGAAATTGCTCATTTCTGCGCTCTTGTCGCGGAAGGGTTACGCCGGTCCCATCAGGATGTCCTTATCTCGGTTCCCTCTTAGCCGAGCGCCGGGGTCTAAAAGTTGGACGCCTGATTACAGGATCCACTCAGCTTTGTTTCCCGTCTCAGCTGTTGTTGGCCTCATGATGGACGCTCTCGTCCGAGGCCAACGTCCAGCAAACGTTCAGCGTTATTCCCCGAGGGCTAGTGGATGCAGGATTCGTTCTGGTGTAATTGGAGAACTGAGATCAATTAACTAAGCTCCAGCATGGTTGCTGTAAAAACATGACCTTTTATGGATCTCCAAGACCCCTCATGTAAATTAATGGATTTATGGACCCTCAGGAACCTCTTTATCCTGTTGGGAGTCATGATGGGTTCTGTCCCTGGATGCCGCTGTAACTGTCGTGCCTGGAGACGGACTCATAGAGGTCGTGGAAAAAATTACATTTGAACCATGTTTTAAGCTAAACGGAGCCAAAAACGACTCGCACCAGGCATGAAGCAAGTAGTGTTGGGTAGTTTTGTAGATAAGATGTGGTCAAAAGTATTAGGACACAAACCTGGACGTGGCCAAAATAATTTACACACACACACACATGCGTGTGGCCAAATGTTTAAGGACACATACTTGGATTTGGCCAAAAGTATTGGGACACAAACCCGAATGAAGTCAAAAGTACTAAGACACAAATCAACATGTGGCCAAACGTACAGGGACAAACACCCGCACATGGCCAAAAGTATTTGGACACAAACCCACACGTGGCCAAAAATAGTGACACACACACCCAGACGTGGCCAAAAGTATTAGGGCACAAACCTGTATGTTGCCAAAAGTATTGGTACACAAATCTGCATGTGACCAAAGGTATTAGGACACAAACCCGCATGTGGCCAAAAGAGTTGGGACACACACCCAAATGTGACCAAAAATATTAGGACACAAACCCGCATGTGGCCAAAAGTATTAGGACACAAACCCGTATGTTGCCAAAAGTATTGGGGGAAAAAAAACCTGCATGTGGCCAAAAGAGTTAGAGGACACACCCAAATGTGACCAAAAGTATTAGGACACAAACCCACATGTGACCAAAGGTATTGGGACACACACCTGCACTTGGCCATAAATATTAGGACACTTGCTACTGAGACCAGACCAAGTCCAAATAAGGTTGAGACCGCGCATTTATGTTCTACTACTTCAACTCTAGCTGAGGGAGAACGTTTGTTATTTGAACGGAAATGTGTAAATAAAAGAAGGAACAAGGGCAGCGCTGGTTTTTCGCAGTGTGAGTGACATGCTCGATAATGACGAAGCATTAATCCGATAGCTTGAGGTCACCGCAGTGCCAGCTTGGTGGAGCTTCCAGTTAATCGTCCAGAGCCTTGACCTCTAAGCCTTCTGGCTCCTCACCTGTAGACAGTAAATACTTTCCCTCTTCTTGCACTCGATACACTTTTGGCCGATGTTCTTTGGCATCTTACCCATCTGTAGTCGGTCTTTATTTATTTACAACATGGGGCTTTGTTGTTGTTTAAGGTCGGCTCTAATCAAATGGACCAACATCTATGGAAAAGCATAGGCTCGCGTTACTGGTCCGCTAGCGACGGCGTTATGTAGCTTGACCTTGGCTTTCCCCAAATGGCCGGTTCCCCTCCCGGAGAGTGTAAGGGGCGGGCGCGATGCCTCTCCCCCGTTTCGCAGAGCCAGCTAATGGAGATTGAGGTTTGACAGCACGCCTCAGCCTAATCTGATTTAGCTTCATGCGCATTGAATTATGCTAATCAAAGTTCCTCGTAGCGAAACTTTTATGACCTTGTCGGGAGCTCCTGCGCTCTCGGTCCCACCTATCAATTCCGATAGCCTTCAGACGCTGCGACTCATTATCCCGCTCCGGCTAATAGCCTGTGATGCTCCTCTTCTTTTAGCGCTGGGACAAGATGAGCCGTTTCAAAACATATTTGCCCTGTGTTTTTTTCCCCGTCTGTTGTTCGGAACCGGGGAACATATGGCTAAAGGATCTCGAGTGGCTCCCTGTTCTTTATTCCTGCTACGCATAGCTTCTCTCATTACACGTTTTTCTTTACTCTTTTTTTTTTCTCTCTTTTCAGTTCCTTCTTTTCGTTTTTATTTGATCAATATTAATTTTTTGTTTGTGTCAACAACTTCTTTCTTTTTTCATCCAACTTCTTTGCTTTTTCTTTCTCTTTTGTTGTCTTTCTTTCTTGCGTTACTCAGTTGACCAACTTTTCTCTTTTCATCCAGCTTTTTATTCCCTTCTTTTTTTTATTGTCTTTGCTTTTTTTCTTCTTTCTTTCTTTGTTTCTTTTTCTTTCTTTTCGTTCATCAATTTTTTTTGCTTTTTTTGCTACTTTCTTCCTTCCCATTTTTATTTCATTTTGCCTTTTTCTTTCTCTCTTTTTCCTTACCTTGCATTTCTCTTATACCTTATTACTCCTTTTTTCTCTTTTCAGTTCCTTCTTTTTGTTTTTCCTTTTCTTTTGATCAATTATTCTTTTAATTTCTTTGTAGTGGCAACTTCTTTCTTTTCTTTCTTCCCTTTTTAATGTTATTTTGGTTTTTCTTTCTGTAGTTTTTTTTTTCTTTTCCTTTTTCACTGCATCTTTTTTTCCTACCTTATGACACTGTTAATCAACCTTCCTTCCTTTTGTTTTTTATTTACTTTTTATCAGTACGTCTTTCATCGTCTTTCTTTCTTGCATTACTCTGTTCATCAACTTCTTTCTTTTTTCATCCAGGTTTTCTTCTTCCCTTCTTTTCATTTTGTCTTTGCTTAGTTTTTCTCTTTTTTTCCCTTTGTTTTGTTTTTTCATTTTCCTTCTTCCTTCCAACTTTCTTTCTTCCGTTTGTTTTATTGTGCCTTTTTCTTTCCTTCTGTTTCCTTTCATTTATACCGTTTAATTTTTCTTTACTCTTTTTTTTCTCTTTTCAGTTTCTTTTCATCAGTTCTTCATTTTCTTTGTTTGTCAACAACTTTTCTTTCTTCCCTTCGTAATGTTGTTTTGCTTTTGCTTTTCTCTTCTCTTTATCACTTTATCAGTTCTTTATTTCTTCTTCCTTCTTTGTTTTATTTTGTCTTTGCTTTGTTTTTCTTTCTCTTTTTCTTTCCTTCTTTTTGTTTTTTCTTTACTTTCATCAATTATCTTTCATTTTCCTTCCTCCTTCCAACTTCTTTCTTCCTTCCCTTTATTGTGCCTTTGTATTCTTTCCATCTTTGTTTCCTTATTAATTTATTATTTTTTGTTCCTGTTTTTTGTTTTTCTTTTCTGTTTATCAATCCATATTTTTTTTTGCAACCAAATTCTTTCTTTTTTTCCCTCTTTTCTTAATGTTATGTTTTGCTTCTTTTCTTTACTTTCTGTAGTTGTTTTTTTTCCAGCACGTAGGAACCCTGAGTGATGTAAGAGCGGCGATTTGGTTCTAGGTAGCCGATCTTCAACATAAACATAAAGCAGACCAAGAAGCTGTGAGCCCTGGCCCAGTCTCTAAGCCGGTCAGTCGTGTTTGGGATCAGCACTCCGGCTGTGGCGTCCCAAAATCTAACCGATTCCAGAAGAGTGGAGGCTCATGGAGCACCCACAATAGGCCGGGTCCAAAGGAGTCCCACGTTCTCCATCGGCCCACAAAGTAAGAATAAGCCCACACCTGGAAACAGCTCAGGTTGGTAATCATATTCCGGCTTATTGCGGCCCGCTTTCTCCGCCGGAGCTAATTATGGGCTCACGGAGAGATGAGCGCAGGTGCCAGCTGCAGTGGGTCTACATACTTTTGCTTTGGAATTTTTGCCATGGCTGTCGTACAAGAGCTGTTCGTGTTCGAGCTCATGTCCAGCCCTTCTGCCAGGCATCGTTCTAGTAGCGTCCGGTGCTCCCGATGCCATAGTTCTTTGGGATGGGGTCTCAGCTAGTGCCTAAGGCAGTGGTAGCTCCCAAAGGTTTTCACCCTAGCCAAGCTGGAGCTCCTGCCTAGTTGGTATTCCAACCTCTAGCCCCACTGGCATTTGCAGGTTTGACTTCTTCATGGGACGAGGCAGATCGCGGCCCCTTTCAGTGTGCCCAGTGGCACGTGATGGTATTTTGGTGGCAAACATAGTGGATGGGAGGTGGCAGCAACTAGAAGACGGAGATGTAGGGAGTTGCCGGTTAGCTGACAGAAGTTGACCTGACCAAGTTCTTCCGCCTCTGCCCCTCAGTGTGCCAGGGCAGCGACAACAAGCTCAGCACCCTGTCGGACCTGGACCAGCACTACCACACCTTGCGCAAGTCCTACGAGAACTGCGAGGTGGTCATGGGAAATCTGGAGATCACCAGCATCGAGCGCAACCGCAACCTCAACTTCCTTAAGGTGAGTCAGAACGTCTTTTATCATGGCGACGGGCGGCGGCCAGAAACTAATCGATAACCCGTGCGTCAAACGGGCATTCGAAGGCTAAATAATAGCGGTGTTTACCTCTCCTAAGACTAGCCACTGCAGGAACCGGAGACGTTGCCAAAAGCTGAACACTTGACAGCAGAAATTAGCATCTTTAATGGGGCGCGGCCCAGCCTGGCTGCCCTTGAGGATCCGGGTTCTCGAGGAGCGGCGTTGGTATTCCCGTCGCGTTTGCCGAACGGCCAGAAGTTAGGCGGCCTTTCTGCGAGGGGAAACGCCTTTTGAATATGAAAGGAATATGAAAGCCGCAGATAAGAGCAGTCTCCCTTTTTTTAGAATCGCGTTTTCATTAACTCTAAAACCCATTTAGTCGCCCAAGCACCGCCAAGCCCGCCGAACCCAATAACGCGGAACAAAAGCTGGCACGACCTATTTCTCATCTGATATTCGCTTTTGCCTTTAATCTAAAGGCAAAAATTAGATTTCCGCTCCGATATCATACGTCTCCACGATTGCTCTTCTGTCAGGACGCAACACTTTAGGGCGACAACCTTCATTTTTCAGACACCGCTGACAAACAAGGGGCTTAACGTAGCCGGATTCTCAGTCCACGCTGGGCGCAAAGACAGACTCGAGGGTCTGGATTAATGTGTCTCCGATTTATTTTGGTGGCACTTTGTACATCATTTTGCACGATGCTAACTAATTGCCATGTTTGAAGGGAATTTCTCCTCTCTAGATCCAGCCCAAACTTCTCCAGGACTGTTTTTTTTTCAGTGAATATCTACACTTTTGATAACTGCTGGTTGTTTCAAAATCAAAGCGCCTTTCATCTTGAAATACCCTCTAACGTCCCTTCATCAGTCTTTCCATGGCAGCTTTGGAGAAAAAAGAAAGTTCTCATCTCTCATTGCTTAAAGAGTCATCGGAGATTGGCGTGGGCTGGGCTGGGCTGGGGCGGGGTTGGGTTGGGGAGGAGGTTCATTTTAAATCCAGTCACAACAAGATGAATTCTGTACGAGCCGATTCTCAGTGCGGCCGAAAAAGAGCGTGTCTAGGATGAGCGTTAATATGTGCGTCCATCAAAGTTCGTCCATAATTGATTGTTCTGTAACGAGTACCAATTTGCGAAGACCCATAAAACGGTGTCCAGAAGCAAAATCTGGTGCTCTGAAAGTCGTCTCAAAAACTGCACCAGGAGCTTTGTGGCATGGGGTCCCATCACCAAGCACCCCTTACCCAAGTTCCCCTTTTCCCAGTCGCTTAGATCCCCTACTGTCCATGTTTTAGTTTTCTCATTCATTATTTTCCAACGCTGCCACTTTCATACTTTCCAGATGCCTACTTTTCTAGCTTACAGTTTTCCGGTTAACTGGTTTTACTAGTTCCCCATTTTCCCATTCCCTTAGATTCTTAGATTTTCTTAAATTCCCAAACTTTCAGTTTTTATTTAATTTCACCTCTTCAAGGCTTCCACTTTTTCTGATCGTCCTTTTCTTAGTTTTATAATTCCCTGTTTTCCCACGCCTCCATTCCCAGTTTCTCGTTTTTTTCAACAGATTTTTTTCAACCCTCAATTCCAGTTTAGCTCAGTATTTCCCAGATTTCAGGTCTACTAGATTTAGTTTTACAGTTTCCTACATTTATTGACTGTCAGATGAAGTGGCATAAAGCGCTGGGCTCTGGAGCAACAAATCACGCTTCTCAGGCTGGCAGTCAGACGGACTGCGTTTGGACTGGGTTTGGCGAACGCCAGGAGAACAGTACCTGCCTGACTAAAGTTAGTGGTATAGGTGGGCCAAGAATTATAACATGAGGTTGTTTTTCAGGGGTTGACTTGCACTGGTGCTTGAAAGTTTGTGAACCCTTTAGAATTTTCTATATTTCTGCATAAATATGACCTAAAACATCAGATCTTCACACAAGTCCTAAAAGTAGATAAAGAGAACCCAGTTACACAAATGAGACAAAAATATAATATTTATACTTTTGGTCATTTTTTATTGAGGAAATGATCCAATATTTTACAATTAGTGAGTGGCAAAGTATTGTGACCCTTTGCTTTCATATCTGGTGTATCCCCCTGTGCAGGCAATAACTGCAGCTAAAACGTTTCCTTTAGCTGTTGATCATTCCTGCACAAGACTCGGCTTGGAGGAATTTAGAGCCTCATTCCTCCGTAAGAACGCTTCGCTCTGGGATGTTGGTTTGGGTTTTCCCACATTTCGCTGCTCGCTTCAGGTCCGTCCATAATCCACACCATTCCATTGGATTAAGGTCGGACTTTGGCTGGGCCATTCCAAAACATGACTTTAATTCTTCTTGTAACCATTCTTTGGGTAGAAGACTTGTGTGCTTAGGGTCGTTGGTCTGCTGCATGACCACCTTCTCTGAGATTCATCATGGACAAATGTCCTGACGTTTTCCTTTAGATTCTCTGATATATCATTCAAGAATTATTTTGTTTCATCAATGATGGCAAGCCATCCTGCCCATATTGCACAAAACAGCCAAACCATGATACTACTACCACTACCACGCACCAATGTTTACAATGGGATAAGGTTCTTATGCTGGAAGGCATGGTTTTCCTTTTCTCCAAACATAACGCTTTTTCTTTTAACCACAAACGTTCTATTTGGTCTCATCCGTCCACAAAACATTCTTTCCAATAACCTTCTGGCTCGGCCACAGGTGGATCTGCAGACGAGCAGCGATGTTTCTTTTTGGAGAAGCAGTGGCTTTCTCCTTGCAACCCCTGCTGCCCATTCACACCATTGTTGTTTCAGTGTTCTTCTGTATGGTGGACTCGTAACATTAACATTAGCCAAGTGTGAGAGAGGCCTTCCTTTGCTTGAAGTTTACCCTGGGGTCTTTGTGACTCATCACCACTTATTACACGCCCTTTCTGGCTTGGAGTGAATCTTTGTTGGTTCGCCACTCCTGGGTAACACTGGTCTGGCAAATGGTCTTACAAATTTCCTCCATTTGTACACAATCTGTCTGACTGTGGATTGGTGGAGTCCAAACTCTTTATAGATGGTTTTGTAACCTTTTCCAGCCTGATGAGCATCAACAACTCTTTTTCTGAGCTCCTCAGAAATCTCCTTTGTTTGTACCATGATACACTTCCAGAAACATGTGTTGTGAAGAGCAGACTTTGATAGATCCCTGTTCTTTAAATAAAACAGGGGGCCCACTCACACATTCTAGAGGCTCACATACTTTAGCCACTCACTAATATGCAATATTGGATCATTTTTCTCAATAAATAAATGTCCAAGTATAATATTTTTGTCTCATTTGTTTAACTGGGTTCTCTTTATCTACTTTTAGGACATGTGTGAAAATCTGATGATGTTTTAGGCCATATTTATGCAGGAATATAGAACATTCTACAGGGTTCACAAACTTTCAAGCACCACTGTAGGCCCTGCTGTTCCAGTGAAGGGAAATCTTAATACTTAACCAAAGGCTCGACCCCACTGAACACCTTTGGGACGAGCTAGAACAGAGATTGTAAGCCAGGCCCTCTCAACCTCACAAACGCTCTTCTGGATGAATCCCCACAGTTGCAGTCCTAAATCTTGTTGATCCCAGAAGAGTGGAAGCTCTTAGAGCTGCAAAAGGAGGGACCGACTCCATATTAATGGCTCTCTGTTTAGAATGGAACCGTTTAAAAGCTCCTGTAGGTGGAATGTGGAGGTGTCTTAATACTTTTGTCCATTTAGCAGTGTTTTTGTTCTAGCAGTAGCTATTCTGTCTCCTGCAAACATCTAATATGGTACTGCAGGGTTTTTTGCTGCGTCCTCCTTCCGCCAGGTTGAACTGCTGAGCTCTGAAATGGCTCTAGATCAGGGCTGTGTTAAAGAGACAAGTAACTCAGATGTAAATTAATACGTTGCAGGGAAGGAGTAGCAGCTGCTGTGGAGGAAGTTTCTTTCTAGTTAAAAATAACGCTCTTAATTTTACATTCCACAAAACAAAACAAAAAAAAGGTCATGAAGTGTGGCCGTTCATCTCTGTTATTGTTATGCGGGGAAAAAAAGTAGGAACGAAGCGATTATTTTTTTTCCTTCCTTCCCCTGTGCGCGAGGTGACGCGACACAACCTCTTACTTAATAATCATGAGGACTGCGAGGCGTAATCTCGGTAATTGCAGGCTGCATCCTTCTAATTTCTCCGCTCATTGTGCGGCGTGTCAGCCGAGGACGTCCAGAATTGTAGCTCCTGCCTGTTATCGGCTCCGTGGGGTTTGTTCTGTGTAATTATGGCCCTTTTGTGTTCAACTTTTTTTTTTCTTTTCGAGCGGGACGTGGGCTCGTGCGTTCCCTCTGTCGGCGCGGGTTCAAAATAAAGAGAGCCGCCGCGTTCTCGAGCTTTGGCGACCTCGGCCTCTTGGGCGACCCCGAGAAAAGCGCCGGGAGGCGGCCTGAGAGAGGCTTTGTTACAGAGCTAAAGAGCCAAACAGAAGCGCTCTCCTCCTTCCTAGCCCCGAGGCGGCGGGGCAGCGTCTCACCTCACTGTGCCGTCTTCCCTCAGTCCATCCGGGAGGTGACCGGCTACGTCCTGGTGGCCCTCAACAAGTTCGACTACCTGCCGCTGGAGAACCTGCGCATCATTCGCGGCTCCAAGCTCTACGAGGACCGCTACGCCCTGGCCATATTCCTCAACTACAAGAGGGATGGATTCTTCGGACTGCGCCAGCTCGGCCTCAACAACCTCACCGGTAACGCCGCTTTCAATTTGCTCCTTTGTTTCTCTGTCCTCTTTAGCGCCCCCTGCTGTACTGGACATTTTTGTAGCCTGATATTTCACAGAGAGCGTCATGCCACGCACCCTAATCAGGTTCCCGGGCATTTGAGGTGGCATCTGATGGTAATTTCAAAGACTTGTCGACCCCCAAGAGGCGACTTTCCAGCTAAAAACCGTTTTTTTGTAGGGTTGCCAGAATGATACAGGGCACGTTCTTATAGGACTGCCAGGAAATGCCATTTGTGGATGGTTTCAGGACGTTCGTAGGACTGCGCTTTTCCTTGGCGCTCCCTTCACGGATATCTAAGAAAAACACACAGGTTCTTTTTGTCTTTTCGAGACATTTAGCTAAAATCAAACATACGCTTATTAAGTATTTTGTATGTAATTTTATATGAATTTTTTCCCTTTGGTGCGTTATTTTAATGTTATGTAACGTGCAAATGGTATTTTGACAAACTCGGAGCACTTCAGAGCAGACGGTGATGTTTGGCACCCCACATGACTAACTTACAATATTACGACTTTATTATTTAAATTAAATTAAATAAATAAATAAATAAATAAATAAATTTAAATATTATGACTTAAAATAATTCAACTTTATTATTAAAATATTAGGACTTCATTCTCAAAGTATAGCGACTTTATTCTTGACATGTTACGACTTTATTCTCAAAATGCTACGACTTTATCCTCTGTTCTCCAAACATATTTACAATGTTCTCCAAACATTACGCCTTTGGTCCTGGTGTTTGCTGTCTGTTTCCCGGACCCTCCAGCAGTGGTCATTGAAGGCTGTGTTGCCTCTCAGTTTGTCACAGTTCCGCTTGATTGAACCTTTTTAATGGTAGATGCTTTTCTTTCCCGTGCCGGTGAACGACTAAGGGAATTTGACCCCCGTGTCACCTCTTGTATGCCTGTACCCCAGTGAGACAGGATGCCCGGGGTTGCCTCTAGGAAGTTTGTACACTCTGAGATGGACTCGATCTGTAAAGGAAAGAAAAGGCCGTCCGGGAGAAGCGCTTAAGCTCCGGTTAAGCTCCGGTGCCCGTGCTGATGACGGATCGGTCGCCTCGGGCCCAGATAGAAACGATCGCTTATTTTTGGCACGCGTTTTCGGGGGCACGCTGAGCTCCGCCTCACTCTTGAGCTGCTCTGAAACGAGCGCCTGAGGAACGCCGCTTCTTCTCAGCCCCTTTTTACTTGGAGCGTGAAGTTTCCCTCGTCAGCGCACCGACAAAAGTGAAGCGTTCTCCCACAAAGCCCTCTCCGCTTCAGAAGGCACAGGGCCTAAGGGGGCGTGGGGGTTCCCCTTCGCTGGCTTCCCTTCCACATTCAGCTCGGATTCTGGCTGGACTTTGAGATGCCGTTCGTTGAGAGGTTTTACAAAACTGTTTGAATTAAACATCTCTTTCACGTCGGCTTTACGCCCCAATAATTTGTTTCTCCGGCTTCTCTCATCTCTGGGTCTGTGATCTCCTAAGGATTGGTCCGTATGCGTGATGGTGAATTAATTAAGCCCCTCTTTTACCTTATTCAGCTAACTCAAACATTAATGAGCCTCCCGCAGCCAGGCCGAGCGGCAGGCCGGAATTTTAAGAGGGGATTTTTTGATATAATTGATCCGAACTCGTGTGCACACGCAGCCCTCAAACTCTCGCTGCCCTCGCCAGGTCGATACGTCCTCGTGCCCTCGCCCAAAGATGCCAGACTCTGACCTCCGACTCCCAGCTGCCTCTGTCGAGCTCTCGTAAAGATTCGCCGTCTGACTTCCGCCAGAAATCCTGAACGGAGGCGGCTTTTTAACATGTTACAACTTTAACATGTTCTCAGAATACTACGACTTTATCCTCAAAATGCTTCGACTTTATCCTCAAAAGACTACGACTTTATTCTCAAAATGCTACGACTATTCTCAAAATGCTACGACTTTATCCTCAAAATGCTACGACTTTATCCTCAAAATGCTACGACTTTATCCTAAAAATATACGACTTATCTCAAAATGCTACGACCTTACATCAAAATGCTTCGACTTTATCCTCAAAAGACTACAAAATTTATTCTCAAAAATACGACTTTATCCTCAAATGCTATGGAGTTATCCTCAAAAATGCTACGACTTTATTCTCAAAATGCTACGACGTTATCCTCAAAAAAAACAAAAAAATGCTACGACCTTTATCCTCAAAAATGCTACGACTTATCCTCAAAATTTGCTACGGACTTTATCCTCAAAGGACTAGACCTTTCTCCTCGAATGCTACGGACTTATCTCGAATACTACGACTTTATCCTCAAATGCTTCGACTTATCCCAAAAGACTACGAATTTATCTCAAAAGACGACTTTATCTCATAACGCTACGACTTTATCCTCAAAATGCTTCGACTTATCCTCAAAAGACTACGGACTTTATTCTCAAAATGCAACAGAATTTATTCTCAAAATGCTACGAATATTCTCAAAATGCTACGACTTATCTCAAAATGCTCCGACTTTATCCTCAAAATGCACGAATTTATCTCAAAATGTCGGACTTTATCCGAAATGCTAGACTTTATCTCGAAATACTCCGACTTTATCTCAAAATGCTTCGACTTTTATCCTCAAAAAGACTACGAATTTATCCTAAAAGAAGAATTTATCTCATAATGCTACGAATTTATCCGCAAATGCTGCGACTTTATCCTCAAAAGCTAAGACTTTATTCTCAAAATGCTAAGACTATCTAAAAATGCTACGACTATTTCAAAATGCTCGACTTTATCCTCAAATGCTACAACTTTATCCTCAAATGCTACGCTTTATCCTCAAATGTTCGATTTATCTCAAAAGACTACGAATTATTCTCAAAATACGAACTTTATCTCAAAATGACGACTGTATCCTCAAAATGCTACGCTTATCCTCAAATGATACGACTTATCCCAAAAATGCTACGACTTTATCCTCAAAAGCTACGATTTTCCTCAAAAGACTACGACTTTATCCTCAAAAGACTACGACTTATCCTCGAAATACTACGACTATTCGGAAATGCTACGCTTTATCCTCTGAAATGCTACGACTTTATCTACGAAAGGCTTCGACTTTATCCTCAAAAGATACGGAATTTATTCTCAAAAAGACTACGAATTTATCCTCAAACGATACGAAGTTATACTCAAACTATCGACGTTATCCTCAAAATGCTTACGACTTTATCCTCAAAAATTACTACGACTTTATCCTCAAAATGCTACGAATGTATCTAAACTACGACTTATGCCTCAAAAGACTACGAATTTATTCTCAAAATACGACTTGATCCGCAAAATGCTACGACTTTATCCTCAAAGACTACAGAAATTATCTCAAAATGCTACGACTTTCTTCTCAAAAAGATACGACTATTCTCAAAAATGCTAGACTATTCTCAAATGCTACGACTTTATCCTCAACAATGCTACGACTTTATCTCCAAAATGCTACGACTTTATCCTCAACACCAGAACATTTATCCTAAAATGCTACGACTTTATCCTCAAAAGCTTCGACTTATCCTAAAAAGAATACGAATGTATCTCAAAAAGACTACGACTTTATCCTCAAAATTCTCAGACTTTATCTCAAAATGTACGACTTTATCCCAAAACTTGCTACGGACTTATCTCGGAAATGCTACGACTTTATCCTCAAAATACTACGACTTTAGTATCAAAATACTACGACTTTATCCTCAAAATGCTACGACGTTTCCTCAAAATGCTTCGAATTTATACTCAAAAGACTACGACTTTATACTCAAAATGCTCCGAACTTCTCCTCAAATGCTAGACTTTACCTCAAAATGGACTACGACTATCCTCAAAATAGGACTTTATCCTCAAATGCTCCGACTTTATCATCAAAATGCTAAGGACTTATCCTCAAAATGCTTCGACTTATCTCAAAATGCTACAGACTTTATTCTCAAATGCTACGACTGTTATCCTAAAAGATACGACTTTATCCTCAAAATGCTTACGGCTTTACCTCAAAATGCTACGACTTATCATCAAAAATGATACGAGTTTATCATCAACAAGCTACGATTTTATCCAAAATGCTTACGACTTTATCCTCAAAATGCTACGACTTTATCCTCAAAATGCTTCGACTTTATCCTCAAAAGACTACGAATTTATTCTCAAAATACGACTTTATCCTCAAAATGCTTCGACTTTATCCTCAAAATGCTACGACTTTATCCTCAAAATGCTTCGACTTTATCCTCAAAAGACTACGACTTTATCCTCAAAATGCTACGACTTTATTCTGAAAATATTCCGATCGGAATGTTAAAGGGGGATTTTATGACACAAGTGGTCCGATCTTGCCGGTAAGTCCTCGCTCGCTGGCCGAAAGTTGCCGGTCTCTGACCTCCGACACTAAATTGCCTCTGCCGAGCTCTTGCAAAGACCCGCCATCTGTCTTCCGGCAGAAATTTTGAACGGCGGCGTGTACGTGGACCAGAACAAGTTCCTCTGCCACGCCGACACCATTCACTGGCAGGATGTCATCAGGAACCCTCGCGCCGAGCTCCTGGTGGTGCCGTCCAACAACAGCAGCAGTTCCTGTGAGTGTTTGGTTTCTTGGTTCTCTTGCTTTTTGCCACTTCGTCCCGGGGAATGACGTTTGGGTTTCCTCCGTAGGTAGAAGATGCCACCGGTCCTGTAACGGGCGCTGCTGGGGCCACCAAGAGGATCAGTGCCAAATCTGTGAGTCCTTACTCCTCCTCCTCCTCCTCCTCCGGGGAGACTGTAAGGGTTTGCAGTTCAGCAGCAGTATGTTTGTTCTCTTGGTAATGTTACACCGACCCCCACCCCCCCACATCCACAGACTGTTTCGCCGAGTCTGCAGTTATGAATGTGCAGAAAAATGGCTGTATCCGCGTGCCCGTATTCGGAAATATTTAGCTATTAGCGTATAATTACTAACCCTAAAGGTGCGGGTGATTTCAAAGTGCGAATACCGCGTAAATTCTACGTATGAATTACAGCGTACTATTCGGACCACGACTCCCCAAGGATTATGGAGTAATTATGTAATACAAAATAAATAAATAAATATTTGCGCATAAGAAACACTCCAGGGTTGTTATTAATAAAATAAATAAGCAATACATACATTTAATTTATTAATTTATTTATAATAAAACATAGTAAAAATGAATTAATTATGCGGAGAAAATTAACAATTGTGAATAAAAGCTCCAGCGTTTTTTAAATAATTGATTAAAATAATTGCACGTATAATAAATATATTTAACTTATAATGTATGAACAAGTTATGTAAATAAATATATACGGATTTGTGGTTGTTTTTAAAGTGATATGATAAAACAGTTAATATAATATATTAATTATGTAATACAAAAATAAAGACCTAAATATTTGTGAATAAGAAACACTCAATTATGTAATATAAATAAATATTTGTGAATAAGAAACACTCAGATTAATAATTAATTTAGTAATAAAACATAAACTAATAAAATAAATACATAATAAATAAATTAATTCTGTAAATAATTAAATGAATAATTGTCAATAAATTACACTGAAATATGAATAATGTATTAATGTAATATATGAATAGATAATATATGTGAAATAAATAAATATTTGTGAATAAGGAACACTGAAATATAAATAATGTGTTAATATAATATAGAAATTAATTATAAAAATAAATCCGTTTTTGAACAAAAAACCCTACGGTTGCTTATAATTATGTCATAAAATAAATACATATAAATTATTAATATATGAATAAATTGTTTATGTAAATAAATTAATTTTATTTATTAATTTATTTGTTAATATAATATTTTAATATATTAGTGGTTTGTAAGTAATCAAATTAAGTATATGTATAATAGATATGTTTAATTTATTAATATTTATGTATTTTGTTAATATATTGAATTTGTCGTGTTTTGTAAGTAATCAAATGAAGTCCATGTTTAATAAATGTTTAATTTATTAATATAATACATGAATAAATTACATATTTACGTAATACAAAACTAAGTAAATAAATATTTTTGAAAAAGACACACTGAAGGATTGTCGTTTGAATTAGTACATTAAACAAGTACTAAATATGACGTTTCTGAATGAATTCCTAATAAATGAGTATTAAATGTTTCTGAGTAGGTGGCACTGAAGGATAGTTTGGGTCGCCTAAGGAATGGCATAACTGGCACGTTTAAGGTGGGATGACTCCATATATGGGCGTGCTGGCTGCCGATGGGTACGGAGGGGCTTCAGGCTGACTGAAGGCTAAAGCTCCTCAGACCCGTGGGTGGCGACGCCAGCGGGGGGGTGCGGGAGCCAAGTGGCGGGCTCTCTGAGCGCTCCCGCGTCTGTGTTTCCTCAGTGACGAAGACGGTCTGCGCCGAGCAGTGTGAGGGGCGCTGCTTCGGGCCGTACGCGGGCGACTGCTGCCACCGCGAGTGCGCCGGAGGCTGCTCGGGACCCAGAAGCACCGACTGCTTCGTACGTCCTCCGGCTCCGAAGTCCCTAATGGACCCGAGTGCCCGTAACACGCACAATAACCCTGCCCTCTGTCCCTCAGGCCTGCACCAACTTTAACGACAGCGGCGCCTGCGTCACCCAGTGCCCGCAGCCCTTCATCTACAACTCCACCAGCTTCCAGCTGCAGCCCAACCCCAACGCCAAATACACGTACGGAGCCTTCTGCGTGAAGAGATGCCCGCGTGAGTGTGCCGGCGCGGCGCCCAGCTCGCTGCTCGCTGCTGTAACGGGAGCTGAGCCGTCCTCGGGATGCCCTGAAGCGTGTGCTATTAGTGCTGATGCAGAGCAGGAAATACTTACATATCGTGTGTGGCACCACTAACGACATCAATAAGACATATGCATAAATATAAATAAATAAAGTGAATAAAAAATATATGAAGGATTTTTAAATATCAGTTAAATAAACCATAAATACATTTAATGTATGAATTTATTTAGTAATATATTAGTAAATTAAGTAAATTCATGAGTGTTTGTGAGTATTTGTTGTGAAAAGTTAAGAATTGCATTTTTTAAATAAAATAAGTAAATAAATTTAAATATTTGTGAATAAAAACACTCAAGGACTTTTAATATAATATAATGGATTAAATAAATCATTTCCTTACGTTTTTTAATTTACTTATTCATGGAATACTTAAATAAATTGATTTTTGTGAATGAACACAATGTAATAAATAATGTAATAGTCAAATAAATAAATAGATTTAATGTTTTAATTTATATCATAATATAATACATTTAATTATGTAAATAAATATTTGAGTCAAACACTCAAGGATAGATGTTTTTTTTTTTTTTTTTTTTTTTTTATATATATACCAGTAAATAAACAGTAAATACATTTAAATTGATTTATTCCGATAATACGTCAGTTAAATAAATAAATTAATATTTGTGAACAAGAAACAGGTTTTTAAATAATATATTTCAATAAATCATTAATGTATGTAATGTATTGATTAATAAATGAATAGGGTATAGACAAATGAGTAATGAAAACAAACATTTGTAAATAAGAAACACTCAGTGATTTTTTGAATAATGTAATAAATTAAATAATAAATATATTTAACTTATTTAATAATGGAGTGTATAAATTAATTCATAATAATGTCAATAAATAAATGTTTCAGCAAATAAAAAATATTCAAGGATTTTTAAATAATATTGTAATCTTAAATAATAAAATAATCTTAAATCTTAATCTAAATAATATTTGTAGTCTGTTATATAGAAGTATTGCATAAAATAATTGTGAATAAATATTTGTGAATAATAAACACAAGGATTTTTTTTTTATAATAAAATAAACAATCCATAGGAGATTTAATTCATTAGTTTATTTATTAATATAATGTAGTTGAAATGAATTATGTAAAATAAAAGTAAACCAGTTCTCGTGAAGAATAATAATAATAATAATAATAATATCCGATGGCGTTTCAGCTCCTATCTCCGTTGTGTCATGTGCTGTAGTGGCTCACTCAGCTCTGCTTCCATCTAGATCACTTTGTGGTGGACCATAACTCCTGTGTTCGGGCGTGTCCTAGCAACAAGATGGAGGCGGAGGAAAACCACGTCAGGACGTGCATCCCCTGCACCGACATCTGCCCCAAAGGTGAACAGCAAGCCGTGTTTGTACACGGTACAACATGTGGCCAAAAGTATTGGGACATAATGCAACATGGGTCCAAAAGTATTGGGACACAATCCCACATGGGTCCAAAAGTATTGGGACACAATGCAACATGGGTCCAAAAGTATTGGGACACAATGCAACATGGGTCCAAAAGCATTGGGACACACAATCCAACATGGGTCCAAAAGTATTGGGACACAATGCAACATGGGTCCAAAAGTATTGGGACACAATGCAACATGGGTCCAAAAGTATTTGGGACACAATCCAACATGGGTCCAAAAGTATTTGGGACACAATCCAACATGGGTCCAAAAGTATTGGGACACAATCCAACATGGGTCCAAAAGTATTGGGACACAATTTAACACATAGGTCCAAAAGTATTGGGACACAATCTAACACATGGGGCCAAAAGTATTGGGACACAATCTAACACATGGGGCCAAAAGTATTTGGGACACAATCTAACACATGGGGCCAAAAGTATTTGGGACACAATCTAACACATGGGGCCAAAAGTATTGGGACACAATTTAACACATGGGTCCAAAAAGTATTTGGGACACAATTTAACACATGGGGCCAAAAGTATTTGGGACACAATTTAACACATGGGTCCAAAAGTATTTGGGACACAATTTAACACATGGGGCCAAACGTATTGGGACACAAACCTAAATGTGGCCAAAAGTATTTGGGACACAATCTAACACATGGGTCCAAAAGCATTGGGACACAATCTAACACATGGGGCCAAAAGTATTGGGACACAAACCTAAATGTGGCCAAAAGTATTGGGCCAAAACCAAGGCACATGGAAAGAAAGAATAGGAAAGAAAGAGAAGAAAAAGACAAAGACGGAAAGGACAGAAAAAAACAAGGAAAGAAAGAGAAGAAAAAGAATGAGAAAGTAAAGGAAGAGGAAAGAAAAAAGACAAAGAAAGAAAAAAGAGAGAAGTAAAAAAGAAAGAAAACAACAGCAAAAAGAGAAGGATGGAGATAAAGAAATAGAAAGAAAGACGGAAAGAAAAAGACGGAAGAAAGAAAAAAGAAAAACAAAGAAAGAAAGAGAAGGAAAGAAAAAGACTGAGAAGAAAGAAAAAAGAAAGAGACAGAAGGAGAGAAAAAGAAAACAAGAAAGAAGAGGGCAGAAAAAGACAGAGAAGAAAGAAAGAGATGGAAAGAAAGTCAGAGAAGGAAAGAAAGAAAAAAGTAAGAAAGAGAAGGGAAGAAAAGGTCAGAGAAGGAAAGAAAACGAACAAAGAAGTGTTGGAGCCCCATTAATTTTGCCAGTTGGTAACGGGGCGCTTTGCCCGGTCGGGCTCTCTTCCTGGCCTTCCAGTCTGCGATGGCATCGGCACGGGCAGCCTGCAGGCGGCTCAGACGGTCGACTCCAGCAACATCGAGAAGTTCGTAAACTGCACCAAGATCAACGGAAACCTGATCTTCCTCATCACCGGAATTAAGGGGTGAGCTTTCCGCCATCGCGTGGCTAGCAAGCCGATACGTTACGTTAGCGCTACGTTAGCTTTACGCCGCCCTTTGGGTGCTTTTTGCCTACGACAGAGATATGTACCACAGGGTCGCCGCCCTGGAGCCCGAACGCCTGAACGTGTTCCGCACCGTCCGGGAGATCACCGGTGAGTTACGCAAAGTTAGCGAAGCCGTCTGTACGAGGCGGTGCGGCTCTGAGTGCCATCTCTCTGCCGCAGGATACCTGAACATCCAGTCCTGGCCGGAGAACATGACAAACTTCAGCGTCTTCTCCAACCTCGGCACCATCGGAGGGCGCACCCTGTACAGGTAGGTCCAGCCACGCCGAGCCGAGCCGGGCCGAGCCCCGAGGCCACGAAACGCCGGAGAGAGGGAGAGGGGAAGGGAAGAGGGAAAGAAAGGGAGTACAAGAGAATATACAGAGGAGGAAAGAAAGAAGGAAATACAAACAAAGAAGTACAGAAAGACAGAGGAGGGAAGAAAAAGACATGGAAAAATAAATGAAGAGAAGGAAGGATAGAAAAATACAGAGAAGTCAAGAAAGAACGAGAAGAAAAGAAAGAATGACAGTGAAAGAAGGGCAGAAAATAATAGAGAAAAGGGACAAAGAAACAAAAGAAAGGAAAGAGGAAAGAAAAACAAATGCAGAAGTAAGAGAGAGAGGAGGAAAAAAGACCGAAGGAAAGAGAAGATAGAAGGAAAGTGGAAGGAGGAAAGAAAAAGACAGAGGGGAAAGAAAGGAAAAAGAAAGAAAGTGAAAAACATAAGAAAAGAAAAAAACAGAAGGAAAGACAGGAAAAGGAAGGAAAAAGACAAAGAAGGCAAGAAAAACAAAAACAGGAAAGAGAGAGGGAATGAAAAAGAAAAGGGAGAAAAAGAAGAAAGAAATACAAGGAAAGAAAGAACAAGAGCGAGAGTGAAAAGAGAAAAAGAAACAAGTAAAATAAAGGAGAGGAGAAAAGAATTGAGAAGGAAAGAAATGCAGATAGAAAGAAAGGACACAGAAATAAAGAACAAAAAAGAGACAGAGAATGGAATAAAGGAAAGAAAACGACAGGGTAAAGAGAGAAAGACAGAAAAAGAAGGAAAGAAAAAGAGGGTAAAGAAAGAAAGAAAAAAGTAAAAGACCGAGAAGGAAAGAAAGAACAAAAAAGGAAGAAAGGTGGATGATAGAAGGAAGGAAAGAAAAAAGAAATTAAAAAAGAAAGAGAAGGGAAAGAAAGAAGAAAGCAAATGACAGAGAATTAAATGAAAAAAGAAAAAGAAAGACAGAAGATAAGAATGAAGGAAAGAAAAAGACAGAGGGGAAGAAAAATAGACAGAAAGAAGGATAGAAAAGACAGAAGGAAAGATGGAGAAAAAAGAAAAGGAAAGAAACGGACAAGGAAAGAATGACAGAGAAAGAAACAAAAGGACAAAGAAAGCGCATGAAAGAAAGGAAGAAATATATAGAGGGTAAGAACAAGTTAAAGAAAAAGAGAAATAAAGAAACAGAAAGAGAAAGAACGAAATGGAAGTAAACAGAGAAAGAAGGAAAGAATAAAAAAAAACAGAATTAAAGAAAAGACAGAAGGAAAGAAGAGAGTGAGAGATGGTTGCAGCACTTTGCTGTTGGTTAGTCCTTCTCTCTCTTGACTCCTCCTGTCTTTGTTGTGGGTTTCTCTTTTGTGTGGTGGTTGTTCTTTGTGTGTTGTTGTGTTATCGCTGCAGCGGTATCTCCCTGCTGGTGCTGAAGCAGCACCGGGTCACGTCTCTGGGCTTCCAGTCGCTGCAGGAGATCGGAGCCGGGAACGTGTACATCAGCAACAACAGCCAGCTCTGCTTCTACCACACCCTCAACTGGAGCCGGCTGTTCCGCTCCGCCGGCCAGCGCGCCCTCCTCAGGAACAACAAGGAGCCGCAGCAGTGCCGTGAGTCCGGGACCGGGTCCGGGGCGGGCTGGTGGGCGGGTGAACAGACAGACGGACAGGCGGGCAGACGAACGGGCGGGCGGGCGGGCAGGCAGACAGGCAGACAAACGGGCAGACAGGCAGGCGGGTAGGCAGACAGACAGACCACAAGAAGGAAATGAAATCAAAGAAGGAAAGATAGAAATAAGGAAAGAAAGAGAGAGATAGAGAATGAAAGACAGAAGAAAAGAAAGATGGAAAATAAAAACAAGCAGGAAAGATGAAAGAAAAGAAAGAACACAAGAAGGAAAGAGAAAAGAAAATTTAAAAGTAAAGTGGAAAAGAATGACAAACTGAAAATAAAGGAAGGGAAGAAAGAATAAAATGGAAATTAATGAAGAAATAAAAACAACGAAAGAAAGAATAAAAGAAGGAAAGGAAGAACACAAGAAGGAAATAAAGTATCAAAGAAAGACAAAGGAGAAAAGAAAAAAATACAAAAGAAAAAAAATGTAAATAGAATACAAGAAGGAAAAAAGAGAAGGACAGGAAGAGAACGAATAAAAGAAAGGAGGAAAGTGAGAAATTAAGAAATAAAGAATGAAGAAAACAAATATAGAAAAAAGGAAAGTAAAAATGAAGAATAAAAGAAGGAAAGAAATTGAAAAAGTAAGAAAGAATTAATGAACGGACTAATTGAATTATGTAAGAAAAGAAGAAAAAAGAATAAAAGGAAAGACGGAAAGTAAGGTTAAATTTATGAAAGAAAGACAGAACAAACGAAAGAAAGATGAAGGAAAGAAGTAAAGAATGACAAACGGAAGGAAAGAAAAAATCAAAGAAGGAAAGAAAGAAGACAAGCAAAGAAAGAATAAAAGAAGAGAAGAAAGAACAAGGAAGAAGAGCTAGAAGGAGGAAAGAAAGAAAGAAGAAAATAACAGTGGAAAGAAAGAAGTAAAAACAAAGCACACAACATAAAGAAGAAAAAGGGAAAGAAGGAAATGAGAAAGATAGAGAGAAGGAAGTAATCAAAGAAAGAAGGAAAGAATAAAACGAAAGAAGGAAAGTGAGTAAAGAAATAACAAACACAAAGAAAAAAGAAGGAAGGAAAGAAAAAAGAAATGAATAAAAGAAGGAATGTGAGAACAGAAGATTGAAAGAGAGGAAGGAATGAATAAAATGAAGTAAGAGTAAAAGAAAAAGAATAAAAGAAAAAGCGGAGAGTAAAAGGACTTTGGGAGACTGAAGGAGATGGTTTGTTTTTGAGTTGTTGTTGCTGTGTTTACTCCGACGCTGTGTATGAGGAATGGAGGTCAGAGGGTAAGCCCAGCGTAGCTCCTACGCACCTGAAGGCCCTCCCCTTTGCCCTCTCCGCTGCAGTGAAGGAACGTGTGGTTTGTGATAAGCTGTGCTCCGAGGCCGGCTGCTGGGGGCCGGGGCCGGACCAGTGCGGCTCCTGCCGGTTCTACAGTCGGGGCCGGAGCTGCGTCAAAGCCTGCAATCTGTACCACGGGTAAGCGCCGGCCCCTCCCTCGGCTCGTACGCCGCAGGTAGCCCCCGGGGTCCGGACCCAAACCTCTGCGTGTGTTTCAGGGACGTCCGGGAGTTCGTCAACAGCTCGGCCTGTGTGAGGTGCGACAGCGAGTGCGAGAACGCCGGCGACGCCACCCTGACGTGCCACGGCCCCGTAAGGTCCACCGGCCGACCCCAGAGCCCATACGGCCGCGGGCCGGCGGACTCGCCCTCATTCCCTCTGTCCTCCCTCCGTAGGGTCCGGACCACTGCACAAAGTGCCTCCACCACAAGGACGGGCCCAACTGTGTGGCCAGGTGCCCCAACGGCCTGCAGGGGGTCAGCAGCTTCATCTTCAAATACGCCGAGGCCAACAACGAGTGCCGACCCTGCCACCCCTACTGCACCCAGGGGTAAGGGCCCTTCCAGGGGCACGCACCTGCTCATGTCCTGAAGCAGTGTAGCCCCTTTATCTGAGCCGTGTTGTCGTGGTTACAGGTGCACCGGGTCCCACATCCAGGACTGCATCGGGTTTCTGGACAGGTGAGATCGATGTAAACAAGACATGCAATAAATAACAATACATGTACTCGAAGTCATAAAAATACATGAATAAATAAATACAAATAATGACAATAACAATAATTTAACTGTAATGCCCATCCATTAATAAAAAAAAAAATCCACTGATAATTTTAATTATTAATTACACCATTGTACATTTTTTATATATTTGTACTTATGTACTTAATTTATTAATATAAATATTAGCTTATGAAATACGTTAATTGTATTTTTTATTTATTTTATAACAATTTCATGAGTTTCTTATTCACAAATATTTATTTATTTATATATTTATTTAATATAGTATTTATATTTCATAAATAAAAGGTGAAATGTGTTTTTTTTTTTTTTTTTGTGCTTATTTATTTACTTAGTTTATTAATATATGATTTGAGTTTTTATATCTATCTATCTCATATATATATATATATATATATATATATATATATATATATATATATATATATATATGTGTGTGTGTGTGTGTGTGTGTAAGAAAATTTAATTAATAATTTAATAAAAAAATACATTTAAGTAGATAATTTTTTTAATTATTTGAGTTTTTTATTCACTAATGTGGTGTGTGTGTGTGTGTATGTGTGTGTACGTATGTATATTTATATCTATATAAAATTAAAATTCAATGTATTTGTATTTATTTAATTTATTATATTATTTTAAAAAATACTTGAGTGTGTCTTAGTGATGTTAAATTATTTACATAGTTAATTTGTTATATAGTTATATGTTATATATATGTATTTGTTTCATTTATAAATATTTATAATGGTAATATAATTTAAAGAAAGTCCAGTGTTTATTGTTCACAAATATTTATTTCTGTGTTTTTATATATATATATATATATATATATATATATATATATATATATATATATATATATGTGTTTGTGTGTGTGTGTGTGTGTGTGTGTGTGTGTGTGTGTGTGTGTGTGTGTGTGTGTGTTATGGTTTTTGTTTGACCTAAATAGCGTATTCATATATTTGATATCAATAAATAATTAATTAATTGTGAGAGAGACCTTTAGTTGCTTAGAGGTTACCCCAGGTTCCTCTATGACCCAACAAACCTCGTTCTTGGGGTGATCGTTGTGTTTTGCTTTTTTAGTCTGAACTCCTTAGAGATTTGTTTCCTCTGCAGGACCCCCCTGGTCGTGGCCGGGGCGATCGTGGCCTTCTTTGTGGTGATCATCATGGCCCTCAGTTTGGCCGTCTTTGCCCGTCGGAAGAGAATCAAGAAAAAGAGGGCTCTGCGCCGTTTCCTGGACACGGAGGTGAGAGGGATTAAGAGGGAAGGGGGCTTTGAGCGGTAATAAGAAACACAGTCCACAGGACCTGCTGCTGCTGCTGCTCTTCTTATTTATTCATTTGTTTGTTTTATTTATTTATTATTGAGAGGAGGGATTTCGGTGGATGGAGGGTGTATGTCTGTCAGCACGGCTCGGCATAACCTACAGGAGCCCTTATAGACAGCTGTCACATAGAAAAACACACAAGTCAAGATCTGGCAACCCTCGAAATAAATCCACGAGGGCAGAACGGGTTCGAGGGGTGTACATATAGTGTTGTAGCACATTATCAGTGAAAGTAAGGAGAGAGAGAGAGAAAACGAAGAGAAAGAAGGAAAGAATGAAAAAAAAAAAATTTCTAAAAGAACAAAAGGTGGAAAGAAAGAAAGTAAAAGAAAGACAGAAGGACAGATGGAAAGGAAGAAAAAAATGGAAAGAAAGAGTGAAGGGAAGAAAGATAGAAAAGGTAAGGACAAAGAATGAAAGGAAAAAGATGGAAACTGAAAGACAGAATGATGGAAAGAAGGGGAGAAAGAATAAAGTAAAGAATAAAGTAAAAGTCAGAATGAAAGCAAAATGGAAAGAAGAAAATATAGAAAGAATGAGTACATTAAGAAAAAAAGGAAAGAGGAAAGAAAGAATTAAAATGAGAAAGAAGATGGAAAGAAAGAGAGAAGTGAAGATGGAAAGATGAAAATAAAGAAAAAAAGGAAAGAAAAAGACGGAATAGAAAGAAATAAAGAAGGGAAAACCTGGAAAGAAACAGAGAAGGAAAGAAAGAGATGGAACAATGGAAGAAAAAAGGAAAAGAAGGAAAGAAAGACTGAAAGGAAGACCGAAAGAAAGAAACAAGGAAGTAAAAAAAGAAGAAAGGAAAGAAAGAAAATGAAGAACAAAAGGTAAGATGGAAAGAAAGAAAAAGAAAGAAAGGAAAAAAACGGTAAGATTGCAAGAAGGAAAGAATTAATAAACAAGAAAGAATGAAAGGTGAAAAGAAAGAACTAAAAGAAACTGGGAATGATGGAAAGAAATAAAAAATTGAAAGAAATACAACGAAATAAAGAAGGTAAGGACAGAAAGAAAGATGGAACAGTGCAAGAAAGAATGAAAAAGGAAAACAGAAAGAAAGAAAGAAAAAGATGGAAATAAAGAAGGAAGGAAACAGAAAAAAGAAATAACAAAAGAAATATGGAAAGACAGAATGATGGAAAGAATGCAACAAAGAAATAAAGAAGAAATGAAGGAAAGATTGAAAGAAGGAAAGAATGAAAAAGGCTGAAAGACAACGCAAAAAGAAGAAATTAAGTGGAAAGAAAGAAAAAAGTAAAGACAAAAAGAGGGAAAGACAGATGGAAATAAACAAAAGAAAGAAAAGGTAAGAATGACAAAGTTAGAAATGAAGGAAAATACAGGAAAGAAACAGAAGGAAAGAAAGAAGGAAAATGGAATGATGGAAGAAAGAAAAACAAATGAAAAAGGAAATAAAAATGGAAACAAAGAAAAAAGAAGGAAAGACAGATAGAAAGAAACATGGAAATAAAGAAGGAAGGAAACACAGAAAGACAGAATGAAAAATAGTTAAAAGAAAAAGAATGTAAAACTGAAAGAAAGAATTAAAAACATGTAACAGGAAAGATGGGGATAATGGAAAGAAGGTAAAAAGAAAAAAGTAAAAGTCATTAGGAAAGACAGAAGGAAAAAAGAAAGAAAGAAGTAAAGGTGAAAAGAAGGAAGGACGAGAAGGAAAGAAAGAAGGAAAGATTGGAAGAAGCTCACAAGATGGGACCAAAGCTTTGGACTCAGGGTTGTGGAGGGTCGGGGCGCCCACAGCCCCACCAATAATAAGAGAAAAAAACAAGTGTAGTTCATTCACCAGGCTCTAGGTGGCGCTGGGCTATGTTTTAGCTGTACTGATCCGAGATCTGCTTCAGCTGCTGGAGCCTCTGACGTCGGGCGGACCGGCCGGGACCCAGGCCCAGCTACGACTGCTGAAGGAGACGGAGCTGAAGAAGGTGAAGGTCCTGGGATCTGGGGCGTTCAGTACCGTCTACAAGGTGCTTATCTGGCATCAGCGAGCTCTTCCTCCTTAGCGTGAATGTGTTGCCCTGGTTACGAGGTGACATCATCTCCCGTCTTCCCTCAGGGCATCTGGGTTCCCGAAGGGGAGAGCGTCAAAATCCCGGTGGCCGTCAAGAGCCTGAACGAGACGATGGGAGCTAAAGCTAACGCTAAGTTCATGGACGTGAGTTCAGAGCTGTGTGTAAAATGTGAAGTGTCTGCTGGGCTGCCCGTCTGACCCTGGCCCGCCCCTTCCTGTCTTCTGTCCGCCAGGAGGTCCTGATCATGGCCAGCGTGGATCACCCTCACCTGATGAGGCTCCTGGGTGTGTGCGTGACCCCCGACCTTCAGCTGGTCACCCAGCTCCTGCCCCATGGCTCCCTCCTGGACTACGTCCGGCAGCACCGGGACGACCTCGGCTCCCAGCTGCTGCTCAACTGGTGCGTTCAGATCGCCAAGGTACGAGAGCGAGCCCCAGTCCCTGCTGTCGCCTTTGGCGGGTCGGTGAATCGTTTGGTCATGATCGAGAGTCATTTCTCTCTCATTTAGTGTTCGAATCAGTGAATGGTTTGTCCTGATCAAGAATCGCTTCTCTGTCATTTAGAGTGAATTGTTTGGGCATGATCGAGAGTCGTTTCTCTGTTATGTAGTGTTTGAATCAGTGAATCGTTTGGTAAAGAGAGATTAATTTCTGTGTCATTTAGTGTTTGAATCAGTGAATTGTTTGGGCATGGTTGAGATTCTCTTCTCTCTCTCTCTCTCATATACTGACTCACTGAAAAAGAGAGAAGCAAATCTCAACCATGACTAAATGATTCACTGATTCCAACAATGACTCATTGAATACAAAAACAGCAAACCTGATCATGACCAAGCCATTCACTGACTCAAACACTGAATGACAGAGAAGCGATTCTTGGTTAAGACAAATGATTCCCTGATTCATACTCTGAATGACAGAGAAGCAATTCTTAGTTAAGATAAATGATTTCCTTGTTAAAAAAATAAACTGATTCACTGCATAAGAGCGTCCAAATCTCTATCATGACCAAACGATTCACTGATTCAAACACTAAATGACAGAGGACTGATTCTTAGGTAAGACAAATAATTCACTGATTCAAACACTGACTTACTGAAATCAGTGAATCATTTGTCTTAACGAAGGTACGCTTCTCTGTCATTTAGTGTTTGAATCAGTGAATTGTTTGAATAAAACAGAATCGGACCATTCTTACACAGTGAGTTAGTGTTTGAATCAGTGAGTCATTTGGTCATGCTTGAATATTTTCTCTTTCGTTCAGTGAATCAATTGTCTTAACTAAGAATTAATTTTCTATTACTTAGTGTTTGAACCAGTAAATTGTTTGTCTTAACCAAGAATCACTTGTCATTTAGTGTTTGAATCAGTGAATCATTTGATCATGATTGAGATTTGCTTCTCTCTTATTCAGTAAGTCAGTATTTAAATCAGTGAATCATTTGTCTTAATTACATTTACATTTACATTTACAGCATTTAGCAGACGCCCTTATCCAGAGCGACTTACAATTGATACAACCTTACAATCTAAGCAATTGTGGGTTAAGGGCCTTGCTCAAGGACCCAACAGTGGCAGCTTGGCTGAGGTGGGATTTGAACCTGGACCTTCTGGTTCATAGTCCTGCACCTTAACCACTAGGCCACCACAGTCCCAATTAAGAGTCACTTCTCTCATTTACTCGGTTAGTGATTGAATCGGTGAATTGTTTCGTCATACAAGAGATTTATTTCTCTGTCATTTAGTGTTTGAATCAGTGAATCATTGTTCTTAACCAAGAATCGCGTCACTGTCATTTAGAAAATCAGTGTTTGAATCAGTGAATCATTTGGCTTAACCAAGAATCAATTTTCTGTTATTTTAGTGTTTGAATCAGTGAATCATTTGTCTTAACCAAGAATCAATGTTCTGTTATTTTAGTGTTTGAATCAGTGAATCATTTGTCTTAACCAAGAATCAATTTTCTGTTATTTTAGTGTTTGAATCAGTGAATCATTGTTCTTAATCAAGAATCGCTTCACTGTCATTTAGAAAGTCAGTGTTTGAATCAGTGAATCGTTTGTCTTAACCAAGAATCACTTCTCTGTCATTTAGTGTTTGAATCAGTGAATCATTTGTCTTAACCAAGAATCAATTTTCTGTTATTTTAGTGTTTGAATCAATGAATCATTGTTCTTAACCAAGAATCACTTCTCTGTCATTTAGTGTTTGAATCAGTGAATCAATTGTCTTAACTAAGAATTAATTTTCTATTACTTAGTGTTGGAATCAGTGAATCATTGTTCTTAACCAAGAATCGCTTCACTGTCATTTAGAAAGTCAGTGTTTGAATCAGTGAATCGTTTGTCTTAACCAAGAATCACTTCTCTGTCATTTAGTGTTTGAATCAGTGAATCATTTGTCTTAACCAAGAATCAATTTTCTGTTATTTTAGTGTTTGAATCAGTGAATCATTGTTCTTAATCAAGAATCGCTTCACTGTCATTTAGAAATTGAATCAGTGAAATCATTTGTCTTAACCAAGAATCAATTTTCTGTTATTTTAGTGTTTGAATCAGTGAATCATTTGTCTTAAGTATCGCTTCTCTGTCATTTAATTGTGAATTAAATCATCAGTGAATTGTTTGTTCGTGATCGAGACTCGCTCCTCTCTAATCCATGGTTTTATTCATTGAGTCATTTGGTTAAAATGGATTTGCTCCACTATCATGGAGTGAGTCTGTATGAATCAGCTCCTCTAACGTTCTGGGAGTCGGTGTTTGAATCAGTGAATCAATTGGTCATAACAGAATCATTCCTTTTTTCTTCCATGTTTGATTTATTGAATCATTTGATTCAACTGGATTTGCTTCATTTTGATGAGAGTGAGTAAATATTTGAATCGGTGAATCATTGTTTCATAACAGATTTGCTCCTTCATATTCAGGGAGTCGCTGTTTGAATCAGTGAATCATTTGGCCGTACCTGAGATGCACTCCACTGTTATTTGACGCAGCAATAGTTGTTGGCTCTTTTGCGTGACGTAATCGTCTTTAATCATGGACCGGTACGAATAATTTATCGGAACGGATATCAGAGACTGGTGGGATAGAACGGAACCATGTCGCGTTAGCACGCTTGTTTCCAGCGCTGGTAGCAGTAGAGGAAAAGCGTCCTCATTGTCTGCCTCCTGATTTGTCCCTCAGACTGAGACGCTCGTCCTCC
This sequence comes from Ancistrus triradiatus, assembly GCA_025084515.1. Classification (NCBI taxonomy): domain Eukaryota; kingdom Metazoa; phylum Chordata; class Actinopteri; order Siluriformes; family Loricariidae; genus Ancistrus; species Ancistrus triradiatus. The sequence continues at coordinate 11,508 of JAJAGP010001617.1, read as the reverse complement.
AGGACGCTGAGCTCGGGGGTCAGGACGGGGAACCGCGGGGAACGGGGGCTCAGAGGCCACAGACATGATGGATGAATCAATGTCTCCACTTTTCTCCAGCTGTCTTTGTTTTTAATAGATTGTTTTGTTTTTTTGTTTGAGCTCACTGAAAGCTCTGTGAGATGCCCTTGAACTTGGAGGGTGAAATCCTCGTGGATTGTGGTTACTACAACAACAAGAAGAAAACCCTTGAAGAACGGTTTAATGGGTTGAGCATATTTAACTAATCAATGTTTTCGTCAGGATTTATCGTCAAGATTATAAGAGTTATACAGTCGTTATGTAAATGTTTCTTACTCTTAAAAACAGTACATCTTCGGCTGTAGCGCAGTACTGCGTGTTGACCAGAGAGGTCGCCAGATCTCCAAAATGCAATACAAATATACAACCCTGTGTTTAATTAATTAATGTTTTATTGGGATGAGATGATGAAGATCGGAAATCGTAAGATTGCGTCTGCTGCTGTAGTGCAGTGCCTCTTTTGACCAGAGAGGTCGCCAAATATTTGATAAAAGTTGTATAATCAAGTTGAATACATTTAATTAATTAATGTTTTCGCCAGGATGACATGTTTTAGAATTATACAATGGTTATGTAAATATTTCTTACTCTTAAATGGTACGTCTTCTGCTGTAGCAGTACCGCGTTTTGACCAGAGATGTCGCCAGATCTCCAAAATACACTGCAAACATGCAATCCTATATCCTCTGTTTTGACCAGAGAGGCTGCAGAATCTCCAGAATACAATACAAATATACAACCCTGTATTTAATTAATTAATGTTTTTATCGGGATGAGATGATGAGGATCATAAATTGTAAGATTTAGCCTCAGATTCAATTCAGATCTATTTATATAGCACTTTTTACAGTGGAGCATTGTCTCAAACAGCTTTCAAGTTTAGATTATCTCCTAATAACTACGTCCAATCCCAAATTGAGCAAGCCTAGGGCGACAGTGGCAAGGAAAAACTCCCAAAGTGTAAACAGTACGTCTTTTGCTGCTGTAGGTGCAGTTCCACATTTAGACCATAGTGGTCCCCAAATCCCCCAAAATAAAGCCAATTAATTTGTTCAAATATACTAACGTTTTCGTCAGGATGAGGCCATCACGGAGTCATCATTTAAGCATTTCTGACTCTTAAGCTGTCACGCAGTACCGCTGTTGACCAGAGATGTCGCCCTATCCCGAAGTGAATCCCGGCAGCTTCAACTCTTAAATGAAGTTCGTTCCGGCGCTCGTTTGTCTGCCCCGTCTCACTGAGCAGCGCTTTCAGACGGGCCGTCGTCTGCCCGCCTCCAGGGGAGTCGTTTGCCACTTTCCGCTCGATGGCGCGGCGTTTAATGAACACGCAGGCGAGACGTCAATTTCCTCAGCACCTAATTGGCTTGGAAATTGCGCTGTTTAGCCGCCGCGGTAATAAAAATGTTTCAGCGGTCATTGACCCGATACTCCTGATGATGATGATGATGATGATGATGATGATGCTGCGGCTCCCCTCCAGCCTGATGACAAATCAAATTTAGTTGTAATGTCGAGTCGTTTTTGTAGTTCTGGTTGTGACTGGTTTGGTGCAGCGGCGGTTCTGGGATTAAGAGAGGATAAATAATCAGCTGCGGCGCGGTGATGGACGGGCGGAGCAAATGACCGGCGTGTGATGGATCTTTCTAGGGGATGATGTACTTGGAGGACAGGAGGTTGATCCACAGGAACCTGGCTGCCCGCAACGTCCTTGTGAAGTCTCCGAACCACGTCAAGATCACAGACTTCGGCCTGGCCAGACTTCTGGACTCCGACGAGAAGGAGTACCATTTAGACGGCAGCAAGGTCTGAGCTTTGTTGGCTCTTAATGGTTTGGGACGATTAAACCTCATGCGTCATTAAAGCCCACCCTTTGTTTGCAGGTGCCCATCAAATGGATGGCCCTGGAGTGCATCCACTACCGAACGTTTACCCACCAGAGCGACGTCTGGAGCTACGGTAAAGCGTTAGCGCATACGTCCGCCGGCGCCGACCCGGGTTAGGCCTAACTGTACCCTCTGTTCTCCAAGGGGTGACGATTTGGGAGATGATGACCTTTGGAGGAAAGCCATATGACGCCATTCCCGCCTGCGAGATCCCGGAGATCCTGGAGAAGGGCGACCGACTGCCTCAACCCCCCATATGCACCATCGACGTCTACATGGTCATGGTCAAATGTGAGTTTGAAGGGGTTATTGGACATTTTAGCCACTCGGGGCTTTAGACGTACAGTCTTTGGGCAAAAGTATTGGGACGCAAACCTTAAATGTTGAATTGAGGTGTTTTATTTGGTCAAATTGCCCCAGGTGGGAGCCTAAATGGGTGTTGTAAAGAGGTGACTGAATTGAGGCCTGAAATGCCCTGAAGGGCATATTGCATAGAAGTTGCTAATGCTCTGGCGACCCAATAATTGCTTAGTTACAAACCTCCTCTTGAGGAGCACTGGAGTCTGGAGTGATGCATCGTGCTTCTGTCAAAAGCAGTCTGAGATTGTCTTCTGATATCGAAGGCCAATCCCAAACTAGGGCGACAGCGGCAAGGAAACACTCCCTAAACATTATAATGAAGAAACGTTGGAAGGACCAAGATTCAAAAAGGGAACCTGTCCTTCTTGGGTGGCTTAGATGATGAATGTGAGAACGACACTAATTTATCTCATAAAAAATAAAAGAAACAAAGTTAAAATTAACAGATAAATAAAACCTTGAATAAAATAACTTAAAGTACCTGCCCACAGTTACCTTGTGCCAGGAGTAGGATTAATAAATAGTAATAATACAGGGTTGTTTTGGGACCCCTTAGTTCCAGCTTCAGTGTACCGAGATGTTTCGGAGACTTGATTTTGTGGGAACAGTTTCAGCCCCTTTCTGAGCCAGACCCTCTCATCCAAGTTTGGCATCTGACCTCACGAGTGCTCTTGTGTATGAATCCCCTCAGACACAGTCTGAAATCCTGTCCCTGAAGACGGGAAGCTCCTACTTATGGAGTTAGACTAGAAAAAACCATAAAAACTCCTATATGTGTAATGTTGAGGTGTCCCAATACTTTTGGCCATATGGCTTATCCGTGTTCTAGTGATAACTCGATAACTATATGTCGCTTGCAAACATGTACTATTTGTTGAGCCAGGCTGAGCCGCTGGGCTGACTGTACAAACGCCCAGGATCAGGGATGTGCTAACGAGAGAAGTAACTCAGCGCCGAGTACAGAGCGGAGCTTCAAGTTTCTGTATTCGCCCCCCAGCCCCCTTTGGTTTAACCAAAAAAAAGAGGTCATAATTACATGTTGAACACAAGCTTTTTAATGCGACGCCCGTGCTGGCAAATGTGAAATTGATGTTGTTAGAGATGCGCCGCCGCCGCAGCCGCCGCAGCCGGCGATGGCCTGAGTAATTGCGTCGCATAAAGTGTCGGGAGCCAGCGCTGAGTGGGACTTAATTGTAGGGAAATGGAGATCGGTGTTCTGTGAGCCAGAAGCATTGCAAATGAGTGTCAGGGATCAAACGGTTCTTATAGCCGAGCTGTCAACAGCTTGGTAATTCGGGTTAAGTCCCGACCTCTGGATGTCGCCCAATGACAGAGGCTGATCTGAAGGCAAACGCTTTGTGTGGTTTTTTTTATTTTGGTTTTTTTCTTCCATAAAACTCGCGTTCCTTTGCTCCAGGTTGGATGGTGGATCCGGAGAGCCGGCCCAGGTTTAAAGCGCTTGCTGCGGAGTTCTGCAGGATGGCCAGAGACCCCCAGAGATTCCTGGTCGTCCAGGTAAGACACCACAAACAAATCCTTATCATCTACAAAAATTCAGTGAGCCAACTTTTCTCTTTTCAAACAGGGGGTCGATTCCAAAAAGCCGCCCAGTCCCACCCACAGCAAATTCCTCCAGGCGCTCCACGACGAGGACGACCTGGGAGACCTGATGGACGCCGAGGAATTTCTGGTACGTGAGCCTACTGCGTCGCCTCGCGTTATTGCGAGCGCTTCCTTCATTAAGGCTTGCGTCTTTCTTCGTTAAAACAGAGCCAGTTCCAGGATCATGGCGGAGTTCGCAGCACGAGGGAAGTCTCTAGGACTCACGCCAAAGCCGGCCTGCCGGTACCGGTGGGGAAGCAGCCGGTGGCCGTCATCTCCCAGGACTTTAATGGTAACCTGAAGAAGCAGAGCAGCGCTTGTTTCAGGGAGGACGGCGGCGGTCCCGGCTACAGCGGAGAACCCGCGGAGCTCCTGAGAGCGGGGACCGATGAGGATGGATACGTGGAACCCAGGAAGGACAAGGGTTCTGTAGGTGAGTCCGCCGGGCGTCTGCGGCTCGACTTAGATGCAGCCAATGGAAAATGGGGAATGCTTTGAAGTAAATGGTCAAAACGACTGGTTTTCCCCAAAATAAAGTGGCTCAGCACCAGCCCATTAGAAGAGGGCTCAGCTGAGGCCAGGAAGGGGTGCACATGGTCAACAACAATACTTAGATAGGCGATTCATTGGTGGTAACGGCTCAAAGCCTGGCTAGAAAACGTGACAGGAGGCAGGACAGGTTTATGGATTGAAGTTTTCGTAGTCTTGGAAATTCTGAACCAGTTCTGCATAGATCTTCACTGACTGCCTCTGCGGCGGAAAAGCACCGCCAGGCTAAAACCCGCACCACCGATTTACGCACGGTTCTCATTATTGTACCCCAAACGTATTGATAGGAAAAGTTGTTATAAAAATCTAATAAGTATTTAAATTTGTGAAATGATGGGTTTTTTTAATGGAAGATTAGCGCCCTCTGTCGTTTTTGAGGTAGAACTGCACGTGAACGTCAAGTTCAGAAGTACTTCGTGAGTTACGCATGGATCAGGGTACCTTCAACGAGTTTTAGGAAACGCTTGGAAATTTAGGTAAGGGGCACCGAACATTTAGGGAAGCCCACCCCAGAGCGTGAAAATGAACGCCGCCCTTGGTGTAACATCCGGAGGAATCCTTCATAAATCCGTTGCAGGGCGGATGCTCTTGATTTACTTTTGTGCTCTTTTTTTACGCTATCTGGGATGTCTTCTAGCGTGATTTCCCCAGGCTTCGTGACAAAGAGACGCAGATCCCCCTAAAGATAAAAACAAAGCCCAAAAAAACCACAGAACGTCGGATATTGAGCTACAAATCTTCGAGGTCTTAAGAGTCAGTGCGGGGAAGTTCTGGCAGCTGTCAACGAGATTATATTGCGTTATTACACAACTAAAGAAGTTTCCTCGTGTTTGTTTCTCTCCAGACCACCAGAGTCCCGTGGAGGAGAATCCGTTTGTGGCACAAAGAAAAAACTCCGAGATCCAAGCACGGGACAACTTGGGCTACCAGAGCACCCTTGAAGGACATCCAAAGGTGGAGGAGAAGGGCAGTAACGAACCCGTCTATCACAATACCTTTCACAAGCAGAGCAAGGTCATTCTGAAGAAAAATGGGGCGTCGGCCCCGACCACGGCGGCCGGGGCCGCAATCGGTCACGTTCCCCTGACCGGCCAGGCCAGCCGACCTCATCACAGCAGCCAAGGGGCGCACGTTCACTTTGCCCTCCCGCCCGTTCAGTATCCCCTCGCTCATTTGGCCCAGCCGTTCCATATCAATCACCCCGCGGCCAAGTCGTCCCATCATTCCTCGTCCAGCCAGCTAGGCAACAACCACCAGCAAGTCCAACCTCCGGATCAACCGGCTCTCGCTCTCGTGGGCGCCGCCTGTGCCAAAAGTCGTCTCCCGGGTCACCCGATCCCCTCAGGCGGCGCGATCATGGTGGACCAGAAGTACTGGAGGACCTCGGACAACCCCGACTACTGGCAGCGCAGCCTTCCGCTGAAGGCATCCCAAGGGAACCCCCAGAGCTCCTCCCAGAGCTGCCACGGCAGCCTTTACAAGGAAAACCTCTACAAGCAGGGCGGGCGTGTCCGAGCCGCCCTGGCGGAGAGCCCGGAGTATGCCTCGGAGTCTGAAGCCATGCGGCCGGGGCCGGTCCTGCCACCTCCGCCGTACCGCCAGAGGAACACTGTAGTGTGACGGCCTGGTCGATCCTGATCCACGCAGCCTGATTCCCCTGACCAGCAGGCCATCCTTATCCCATCTGTCATGTTCCGTTCGGACCACAAGGAATACCGATCCCACCAAGTGCCTTATTCCGAACCTACCGCGTTCCTCCCTGACTTTTCCGTAATGGCTCCCAGCGCTCGTCTAGACCAGGCGTCCGGAGGCGAACGCGGACCGGTGACATAGGATCTCGAACTCTAGCCTGGCCCAACCGATCGAAGGTAAGTTTTGGTTTTCAGCCGGTGGAACTGCCATGTCGTATGGAAATACAAGCACATTCTTCCTCCGAGGGTTTTCACTTTCTGTCATTTCCTTGGGTGTTTAACGAAGGAGAACTGAAGGACACGGAGTCCGGGATGCTCAAACTGGAATGTTTGGGGAATCTCTTGAACCACGGGTTTTATAGACTCAGTCCTTGTGCTGTCTGGACCTTCGAGGAACCTTAAGCTCTGAGAATCATGCGCACACTGACCGCTCTTCCTCTTCTACCCGGTTACGTTGTCCATAGGTTGCTTGACCATATTTAGCCACTAATTTATAACCTCGTCGTCTCATTTTACCCCGAACTTTTGGTGCGGCGTTCTGTTTAATGTAGTCATTGTGCCATTTTGAAATTCGTTTGTCTTTAGTGGGCCGCTCATTAGTTTGTCGCCCGTCTGTACCCACCCCGAGGACGAACCCCGAATTCCCGTTTTGAAAAACCTCAGGAGCTCAGCGTCATGCTTCCAATCCCAGCCGCACACGCCGGTTAAAATGCCTCCCTCATCTCTATTTCCCCCAAATCAAGAACCAATCCTTCTGGGACTTCCCCCTTATAGACCCAATCAGTGAAAAGTTACGCCCGCCATCGTACTCGGGACCCTTTGATGCTTTGCAGCTCTATTTTCCGTTTGCTGCTCCAAATGCTGTTGTATCTCCTTGTTTGACTCAAATGCTAAATAAAGGTCTTGTTTGATTCAACTTCTTGGTCAGTCTTTTCAGAACAGAAGAAAATCATGGGGGAGTTGTTTTTAGGGTTTTATAAAACTGAAATTGAAGGGCCACTTGCCTCCTGTTTAGCACTGCTACTGATTTGGCTCATATCTTACTGATCTGAAGCAGTGTAGCCCATATAACTGATCTCCTGAAGTCATTTGTTCTTTATACCTCATCTCTTCAAGCAGTGTAGCACTTATCTTGCTAATCTGAAGCAAAGTAGCTCTTGTCCTTGGCTCCTGAAGCAGTACAGCCCATATTTTACTAATCTGAAACAATATTGCCCATATGTTCCTGATCTGGAGCAATATAGCCTCTATACTTCATCTCCTGAAGCAGTAAAGCCCATATATTACTGATTTGAAACAATATAGCCCATATCCTTGATCTGCTGAAGCAGTATAGCCCATATTTTTGATCTCTTAAAGCAATATAGCCCATATACCTCATCTCCTGAAGCAGTATAACCCCTATATTTGATCTCCTGAAGCAGTATAGCCCATATATTACTGATTTGAAACAATATAGCCCATATCCTTGATCTCCTGAAGCAGTATAGCCCATATTTTACTGATCTTAAGCAATGTAGCCCTTACGCTTGATCACCTGAAGCAATGTAGCCCATATTTTTGATCTCTTAAAGCAATATAACCCATATACCTCATCTCCTGAAGCAGTATAACCCCTATATTTGATCTCCTGAAGCAGTATAGCCCATATTTTACTGATCTTGAGAAATGTAGCCCTTATCTTTGATCTCCTGAAGCAGTATAGCCCATATCCTTAATATCCTGAAGCAATAAAGCACATATTTCTGATCTCCTGAAGCAGTATTGCTCATATTTTACTAATCTTAAGCAATGTAACCCTTACGCTTGATCTCCTGAAGCAATATACCCCATATACCTGATCTCCTGAAGCAGTATAGCCCATACTTCTTATCTCCAGAAGCAATAAGCCCCTATACCTGAGCTGCTGAAGCAATATAGCTCATATGTTTGATCCCCTGAAGAAATACAGCCCAGATCTTACTGATCTCAATCAATAGAACCCATGCCTTACTGAAGCAATATCACCCTTACTCTTGACCTCTTGAAGCAGAGTAGCCCATATCCTACTGATCTGACGCCTCGTAGCCCATATTTCTGATCTCTTGAAGCAGAGTAGCCTATATCCTACTGATCTGACGCCTCGTAGCCCATATTTCTGATCCCCTGAAGCAGTATAGCCCATATCCTACTGATTTGACACCTCGTAGCCCATATTTCTGATCTCCTGAAGCAGTATAGCCCATATCCTACTGATCTGACGCCTCGTAGCCCATATTATGATCTCCTGAAGCAGTGTATAGCCAATCCTACTGATCTGACGCGTAGTCCATATTTCTGATCCCCTGAAGCAGTATAGCCATATCTTCTGATCTGACGCCTCGCAGCCACATATTCTGATCTCGTGAAGCAAGTAAGCCCAGTTATCCTTACTGATCTGACGGCCTCGGAGTCCATATTTCTGATCCCCTGAAGCAGTATAGCCCATATCCTTCTGATCTGACGCCTCGCAGCCCATATTTCTGATCTCTTGAAGCAGAGTAGCCCATATCCTACTGATCTGACGCCTCGTAGCCCATATTTCTGATCTCCTGAAGCAGTATAGCCCATATCTTAATGATCGGAAGCAATAGCGCCAATATCTCTCTGAGCTCCTAAAGCAATGTACCCCCAATACTTGATTTCCTAAAGCAATACAGTCCATATCTTACTGATCTGAAGTAATGTAGCCCATATTTTACTGATCTCTGGGGGCAGTATAGCCCCTATAGTTGATCTGCTGAAGCGGTATAGCCCATACAGCCCATATTAGACTCATTTGAAGCGGTATAACCCATATTTCAGTAAGAGTTAAATGTCACTTCATAAGGACAGAGACCAATCACTTTTTTTTTTAGTCTGTCGAAAGGTCTGGCTCCTGGAAGAGAGGTTTCTGAACCTTGAAAATGTGCAAATAGATTTTCGACGGGTGCGGAAAAAGACCGGGGGGTGCGAGATGGGGATTAATATGGAGATGTTTCAGGTCACCTGAGAGGTCGGGCGATCACGAAGGCTTACGATGCGTTTGCGGCACCCTTTGGTGTTTGCTGTCAGTGTCTTGTTTTTCCCTTTTAATTGACTGGTTTTTTTTGTCCGCTTTTGAACCGGCCGAGTCTGCTGTAGTAAAGCCGAAGGAGCCTGTCCATTTTCCTCAGGGCTATATCTTCCTCTTCATTTCGCATCGCCTTTTCATTTAAGCGCTGAATGGGCTCCATTCACGCCGAGCTCTGAGCAAACAGGGCTTCCATTACTCCTTCGGTCCGAGCCGTCACTCACTGCCTTTCTCTATTGTATCTGGCGCAGCCTCTCCCCTCCGTCCGCATGATGTCTTTTCACGCCTCACTTGAGCACCATCCCGGATTATTAAGCCCTTTACAAAGGAAATATGAATGCGACGCATTAAAATGGATGTTCTTACACTGTGCCGGTCCGATAGGTCACGACCGGCCGTGGAACATGTGTATATATAGCGCCAGCGCTTAAGCTAGTTCCACCAGTGAATAGAAAATCCCCCCGTCAGCTGAACTTGTCGCACAGTGTTTTTCGAAAGCGACTCGCCCCAGAGGGTCCGACGCTTGTTTTACTGTAGGGCAGGTGATGAAATGTGTGGAAATTGACTTCTGGTGCCTCTTTCGGCGGTCATGTGCCGGCGTGACAAGATTCGCTCCGAAAGCGCGAGAGGACACTTTGTTACTCTTTGCAATAGATCAACCCCGATATCTGGTACATGTCAGTTCTGAGCAGCCGGCGCGGTAATGAAGCCGCCTGGAACACGAATCAAAAGTTTTACCCCCTCGGAGGAGGGTTGGTTAGAGATTGCGTAACTCGAAGGACGGTTGGTGTCAGCGAGGAGCGACGAGCACCCGTCCAAAGTGCTCGAACCCTTACGCTTCCACAGTCACATCTATATCCAGCCCTGTCTGAATGGCACGTGTGGCAAGACATTGAGGTTGTGGTCAGGCCCACGGGTCACGCCCCTTGACCAGGAGGACCTGGAGGTCCTGTGCTCTCACGTGGCCGTCCCTTCCTTCCTGCCCCACTGATCTAAGGCGGCGAGGAAATGAACCTCGAGACGACGCAGGTCGGTAATGACGCCTTTGAGAAATAGCGGCTATCAGCATCGATGGCGGGACCGTTAGCTCTCTGATGCACCGGCATCTTCTGGCAAATGGGGGGCCATTAAGCTCTTGGCCGCGCCGAGAGGCGGTGGAACGCAAACACGGGAGTTAATAATATTCAATCATCCGAGGAAGTCAAGGTCGGGTGCAAATGGGTTTCCGCTCGGGCAGGCCGTCAGAACAAAGGTGTAGAAGAAAAAGACGTATCGGCCGACGGCACTGATGTTCTCATCGATGTGGTGGGACTCCGCAACATCATTGGGCTTCTTGGCTCTCTGACCCCATGTGTACTCAGAAGTGTCGTTTCAGTTTTTGTTGTTGTTGTTGGGTTTTTTTTTTTTCTTCACCGCAGGCTTTTCCTCCTTCTTGGAAATAGCTCTGCCCACACTCGATGAGTCAGTCCGGGCCGCAGTGTTTATCTGTTTAGCTTCCAGGAGAAGAACTCGCCAAACGGAACGAGGCTTTCTGGAAACGGGGGCACATGGTTTAGTTGCTTCACTGGGACGGAAGCGCTGGCTGACACCAGATCAGATACTATGGCCAAAGATTGGAGTGAATCGTTCGGTCTGCCCTGTTTTAAATGCCGTGTGTTTGGGGTGTCAGTAAAAGAGTCGCTCATTCAGTCACTCAGTGAATCATTCGGTCCTGGCAAAGATTCAGTATTCTCTTAATCACTGAGCTAGTGTTTGAGTCAGTGTATCATTTGGTCACTGTAAGTGACTCCCTCCTCTCTCATTTACAGCTTCAGTCTGTGAAACGGTGAATCATTTGGTTATTTTAAAACTCCCTCCTCTGTTAGAGACTTGTACTGTTTGATTTGGTGAATCATTTAGTCACAGCCAAGATTCACTCCCATATTTTCTACTGAGACTCTGTCATTTAGAAATTAATTATCTGAATCAGTGAATCATTTGACAACTACAAGACTCCCTCATTGTTTGTTCAGGGATTCAGTGTTTGAATCAGTGAATCGTTTGGTCATGACCAAGATCTACTGTTCTCTGTCACTAAGTCAGTGTTTGAATTGGTGAATCATTTATTTTTATTTTTTATTTATTTTTATATTATTAGATTCCCTTCTCTCTCGTTTAGAGAATGACTGTTTGAATCAGTGAATCATTTAGTCGTCATCAGACTCCCTTCTTTTTGTTCAGAGATTCAGTGTTTGGATCAGTGAATCATTTAGTCACAGCCAAAATTTACTCCCATATTTTCTAATGAGAC